>CAWUFW010026384.1:0-34160 GCA_963921515.1 Calotriton arnoldi
ACCGCAGCCTCCTTGCCGTCCTCGTTACAAGTGTTTTTATTTCTGCCTTGCAGCATAAATGCTGCGCCTTGTGCTCCTCTGCACTGGGGCGGCTGACCCTGCACAAGTTCAGGACTTGATGCAGGAGATGGGTTCGGGTCCTTGCCTTTTCTTTCCTGCGGCGCCATCCAGCGTCCTCTCCTTCCGCATGGGCAGGGCAACTGGAAGTGTGCAGCGGGTGAGGAGCAAATGATGTGGCAGGGTTGTCTAAATTATGTAGCAAGAAAAAACCAATTAGGCAGGGATATGTGGCACATTTGGTGATAGTATTTATCTTTGTTATACTTGTTAACACTGTCGGACTTGGGCTCCACCGCATTAGTACCGGTTTAACACCCACGCATAGCAAAAAGCAACTGAAAGGTGACCAGTTCACTTTTGGGAAGGGTCTTTCTTCCACTCCTTACTTTTTTTTTTTTTTAAACAATTTTTGTACCACTTGAGCCAGACACAATATTTTTTGTGTGTTGAAATCTGCAGATTATGCAGCAAATGATGTATTATGTGGCACAATCACAAATCCTTCATTATGTGGAAAACACCACAGCTGCAAATTGAATAATTCCAGTGGCCCTGAGTATAGGAGAGTCCTGTGAGGAGCCACATGGACATCTTCACAGTGCTTTGCAGCCTGTTGATAAGGAGCGCTAAAGCACTACTTTCAGTGTGGCGCTTGTGTTTTTTATTTTATTTCTATCTAAGCTCGTGGTTCGCCTCTTGATCTGTGCCACATTGATTGACCTGACGATTTTCAGTGGATAAATAAAAGGTGCAAGCTTTAGGCCTTATTCCAGCGGTGCGGGGTGCGTCGTGGCAGCTCCAGCCAGAGACGCTGCGACCTTCACCCGGTCCCAGTGTTGATGCTTCTCATGCCCATGGGGTACTCTTGAAGGGCCCAGAAGTGTCCTCTGCCCCCTTCTTCCGAGCCCCACATGTATTTGGGCACAGAGCCTGCAGTGTCTCCTCCCTGCCCTCATGGCATGCTCCAGGCCCGAGGTTTGCCACCCTCTTGTGTGCGTGAAGCCAGTCTCTTTCAACGTGCCCATGGGCACATCTGAGCCAGATCCAAGGTGGTGGCTGCGAGGTGACCCCTTCTCGCACATCCGAGTTCAACGATGGTGTCCGAGGGAGTGACCTTGGGCAGGCCTCGGGTGGCCGTCGTCTCCTGCGGAATTAAGAAGGTCCGACTGCCTCTTGTTGGTGAGACGGACTATAAAGTTGGTTGCTGGACTAGGTGTGGTACGAAGAGTAGGGTTAGGCTTTCGATTGGAAGTAGGGACTAGGGCTTCCTGTGCCATTGGTTACTTGGATTGGGACTACTGGTAGGGCTAGGGCCTCTATTGGACGTAGAGGTCAGGGTTTTTTAAAGTTATTGGGTGCTTGGACTAGGGCTGAGATTGGCTGTAAGGTCCTCGTCTCCTATTGGTTCTAGATTTTAGGGCTAGTGTTGTGATTGGATAGGGTTAGGGCTAGGGTTCCCATTGGCTGAAGGGCTCACCTGATTACTAGGGCCATAAAAGGCCGAGGCTTAGGGCGTCTCAGCCCGGGCGTCGAGGCTAAGGGCAGAGAGGACAAGGGCAATTACCTGTTTGAGCCTGTTCAAGACTGGTCGGGACTAGGGCCAGAAATGCTGCCCATGTTCATATTCAGTAATAGCTACCCCACACCATCCACAAACATAGTAACACATTCACACCAAATGTACACCACACACAACCCTATGCATGGACCAATGTACCAGCATGCACTACAAACCCAACCAAACCACATCTATACACCCTTCTATCCCAACTATCACACATACCCACCATCACCTACAAACAGTACACAACTCTATCCTATACCACTAACCAATCCACTCATCACTAACACAACCCCATTCAACACCATACATAACTACATCCCATCCAGACACACGCTCCCTGCTCTAATTACACCTAACAGACCACCTTTTATCACTAACAAACATATATTCATCCTTCCATCATTTGTCCAACAAATACCCTCCTCTCCCTACTACCATAATAACACTAACGCACAACACACACACTGCACACCACCACACTTTTTAACTCATGCAACAAACCAGTCTAAGACAAACACTCTCACCTCTACTTCATTCCCTCCTACACACAACATACACTCTACTCATAAACACATCACCACCCCCTCTACCATACAACCTCTTCTCACAAACTATACTATACAACCAAATCCATTGCATGAAACAAATACACCGGCACCCATTTTCACTACTCCTCAAAAACAAAACATATCATACACACCAGCATCTATATACTTTCAATGTACTTATGGATCTATATATTTATCACTTTCTTCTAATTTAGCATTTCAAATGCACTACCCTATTTCTCAGCCTATACTTCTCTCAATATATCCTCTGGCCCAACCTTCTGACTCATCTCAAACTTCTTTCTACTACTCTTTCCAATGCACTACCCTATCTCTCACCCTATACATCTATCAATATATCCTCTACATCCACTCTCTCATTTATCCCAAACCCCATACCACTACTATGATCCCAAAATAACCCTTTCTAGACTCTCTCCTACTCTACCCCTCCTTGCATCATCTGACACCTCTTTTTACTATACCGATCCCCCAAAACAAACCTTTATAAACTCTCCCCTCTGACTCTTCCCCTCAAAAACCCCTTTTTACTCATCCAAAAGCCTCCTCCTACTGCTATGACCTCAAAAAAAAAAATCTCACTCTTCTGTCCCTCCACTATCCTTTTCAATCAAAATAACAGACTAACATGTTCACTTCTCAATTTCCATATTCCACTATACTAATTCACCACTAATCCTTTATGTATTAGTGCCTGAGACATTGCATGAGTACATGTGTACTTACAAATTCACCATGCACTCTCCTTGCAGCACTCTAATCATCCAGTTACTACCCATGTACTCATGCAATGGCCCAGGCACTAACTCATGCAGTGCTTTAATCCCAAGAGCACTACCCATGCAGTCCAGCAATCCCTCTGTCACTCCTTGTGCACTCTTCCAATCACTCTGCCAGCACCATATACTTATCTAATCGCTCTGCCAAAACCCCAGCACTTATAAATTTACCATGCAGTCTCCTTGCAGCACTCTAATCATCCAGTCACTACGCATGTACTCATGCAATGGCCAAGGCACTAACTCATGCAGTGCTAAAATCTCCAGAGCACTACCCATGCAGTCCAGCAATCCCCTGTCACTCCCTGAGCACTCTTCCAATCACCCTGCCAGCACCATGTCCTTATCCAATCACTCCGCCAAAACCCAAGCATTTATAAATTCACCATGCACTCTCCTTGCAGTACTCTAATCATCCAGTCACTACCCATGTAGTCATGCAATGACCCAGGCACTAACACATGCACTGCTACAATCCTCTGAGCACTTCCCATGCAGTCTTTCAATCACCAAGCCAGCACCATGTACTTATCCAATCACTCCGCCAAAACCCAAGCACTTATAAATTCACCATGCACTCTCCTTGCAGTACTCTCTTCATCCAGTCAGTACCCATGTACTTATACAATGACCCAGGCACTAACACATGCACTGGTACAATCCCCTGTGCACTACCCATGCAGACCTCTAACCACCTACACAGTACTGATTCACTCCTGCAATTACCCAGGTAGTACCCATGCAGTCCAGCCAACGCCCTGTCACTACCCATGCACTCCTCCAATCACCCAGCCAGCACCATGTACTTATCCAATCACTCTGCCAAAATCCAAGCACTTATAAAATCACCATGCACTCTCCTTGTAGCACTCTAATCATCCAGTCACTACTCATGTACTCATGCAATGACCCAGGCATTAACTCATGGCAAATACAGAGGAGGTCATGCTAATCACAGGGGTACCCCAATGCATAGTGTTCCCTAGTGTATGTAGGTGTTTTCACTGTATTCTAAGTGTCTTTTAGCATAGCACTGGCTCTAGGCCTGGTTAGTCAGAGTCAGTTACCACCAGTACCCGTCAGCAAAAAGTTGGGGGCACAGGAGGAATTTCTGGTCCTCTGTTGGTTCTTTCTGCAAATCTCTTGCTTCTTCCTGCACTTTTCTTCGTCTTTCTGGACTTCTGTTGCCTCTTTCTGCATTTGTCTTGCTTCTTTCTGCGCTTTTCTTCCTCTTTCTTCACATGTCCTACCTTTGTAGGCATAGTTAGAAATTAGCATTTAAAAATCCTTTGAAATTCACTGAAAAAACCATAGGTTTCAGGGACGTTATAGTTAGAAATTAGCATTTAAAAAACCTTTGAAATTCACTGAAAAAACCATAGGTTTCAGGGACGTTATAGTTAGAAATTAACATTTAAAAAACCTTAGAAATTCACTGAAAAAACCACAGGTTTCAGGGACGTTATAGTTAGTTGGACATTTCACTCGTACAAAACCAGAGAAATACGGCCGTTATAGTTAGTTCAGCTAACTATAACTTGCGCCCCCGCAATGCACTGCTGATGACGTCACATATTACATCATTCATGACATGGTCAGTGACATCACTGATGACATCACTAATGACATCTCAAATGACATCACTGATGACATCATCCAGTGACTGTGTGTTTTCTATAAAGTTTAAATATGTTTTATATATATGCCAAGGTGTATTGAAGAATGAGTGGGTGTATAAGTGTCTGGATGGATGATTTAGTAGGTGCGTGACTGACTGTATAAGTGAGTGATTAAATGTGTCTTACTGAATGCATGGGTTAGTGACTGATACAGACATTCACACAGATTAGTTTGTCAGTTGGTGTGTAAGCAGTTGCATGGGGTGGTGAGTAGCTAAATGAGGATCTATATGGGTTATTAATTGGTTGTCTGAGTATCTGTATGGGTGCCTGAGTGTCTGTGTGGGTGGGTGGGGGGTGTGACTCTATGCATAGATGTGTGAGCGGATGATTCACTGGGTGTATGGGTTCAAGAGTGCATCTGTGAAGGGCTGTATGGGTGGGTGAGTGTGTGTATGGGTGTGTTGGTGAGTGAATGGATGCCTCAGGTACATGTGTGAGTAACTCCATATGTGAAAGGCAGTATATGTGAGTGTTGGAGTGTATAAATGACTATATGTGAGAGTGAGTGATTGTGAGAGTGGCTGTATGGATCAGTGTGTGCTTGTATTAGTTATTGTATAAGAGTGTAAGTATGTGTTAGTATATGTTTAAATAAGTGAGGTGGTGTGTGTATAACTGTATAGGTGAGTAAATGGGAGTGTGATTGATTGTTTGCATGACTGACTAGGTGTGTGAGTAACTCTATGGATGAGTGGCGGTGTGTGAGTATCTGTATAGATATGTGAGTGCATATGATAATGCCGTATTGATGGTTGACTGCATGTATGAGTGACTGTATGGGTGAATGAGTGGTTGTGTGTGTAGACCTAGGAATTAGTGAGTGGGTATGTACTAACTGGTATTGGTGTGTCTATGGTTTCAAAAATGGTAGTCTGTATTTTAGAGTGGGTGTATCAAAGGTTATATTAGGGTATGAGGAGGTGCATCAGATTATTACGTGGATGATGTCATCAGTGATGTCATTTGAGATGTCATTAGTGATGTCATCAGTGATGTCACTGACCATGTCATGAATGATGTAATATGTGACGTCATCAGCAGTGCATTGCGGGGCGCGAGTTATAGTTAGCTGAACTAACTATAACGGCCGGAATTTCTCTGGTTTTGTACGAGTGAAATGTCCAACTAACTATAACGTCCCTGAAACCTGTGGTTTTTTCAGTGAATATATATATATATATATATATATATATATATATATATATATATATATATATATATATATATATACTGAACAATCACAGTTTAATAGTAAGTTATGTTTGAGTCTCAAAACCATAAAATCACTGAAATTCTCCAGTTATGCTTAAGAATGTACATAACACATTGAATAACTCACAGTCGTCTGCCATGAACAAAACACCTAACTGGAGAACAGCATGGCAGACGACCATAAGTTATGCCATGTGCTGTGTGTGTTCTTAAACATAACTGGTGAACTGCAGTGGTTTCACTAATTTGAGCATAGCTTAACATAACTTAGAGCCTGATTTAGAGTTTGGCAGATCGGGTACTCCGTTGCAAACGTGACAGAGTACCCTGTCTGCCAAACTGATGATCTGTCTGCCTCAGTTAGAATGGGACACACCGTACATTCTGTCGATGTAACACCCTTTGGCTCTGTCGACAGAATACTTCTTCTTAAGGTATGAAGGAGGAGGGGCCATCATAAGAAGGACTACACAATCCACCCTATTTGGGTGGACAGTGTAAAGGCTTTTTGTTCCTGTCCATCACTTCCAGGAAATGTTTGGCAGTAATGGACAAGAAAAAAACAACAAGTAGTCTCAAACCCTGGGAGAAAACTTCCAGGCTGAGGAGGTCAATAGTTTTTTAGTTTGAAAAAAAACATCCCTCACTTTGGGAGTTTGTTTTTGGAAAAACAAAAACATTCGGCAAAGGTTCAAGGACAAACCTCATGGCTTATGGTACCGTCCATCAAACCTTTCATACGTCGACAGGCAATGCCATTAAGGCAGTTCCTGTCAATGTACAGAATTGTCCACTGGGCAAGCAGGCAACTCTAAATTTAGTGGACGGATGTCTCCGCGGGATGGCGGAGGTAAAGTCCTCCACCATCCCAACAGAGTACCCTCAGTCCACCAAAGTCTGAATCTGACCGGCCTTTAGTTTTTACCTATGGGTTCCAATACTGAAGTAAGTCAGAATTTTGTAAAATGTTCTTTGAAAATCAGCTGTTGTGAGAAAATACTCTTTGACACACAGCTTGTGTGTTCATTGTCCACAGCAAGCTTTTCTAACAATTTCTTGGTGAAGGTAATCTGCCATTCTTTATAAGTACCTTTGAAAACTGTAATCCCTTGCACTAAAATATTTTTATTGTTCATGGTGCTTGATGTATGCATCATAAAAAGAATACATACACTTTATTTAACTTTCTCATAATTAGTGGGGTATCTTAGTAATTGACAATTACGTATATTAATAATAGTCAATTCCTACTTCTGTTCTGGAATTTTGCCACTGGCATTAGCTGAAATATGGCCAGAGTGTGCTCTAAGGAAGAAGAAAATAAATGAAATGAGTAGTAAAGTACACGTATTGACATTATCAGTACATTTGAACAACTATGTTAGCACAGAAATGTTTTTCTATTACTAGATAGAATGTGCTTGCAAAATATGTTAACATATACTCATCTTTTGACATCACAGAAATAAGGTTCACACGAATACAAGATAAGAACAGTAATGCAGGGCTTCATTCTTAAATCTTTATTCAGAAGTGTGTCAGATTTTTGCCAGGGAAACTCAAATATGTATACATGCATACGTGATTCACAAAACCACAGGAGTGCACAACGGAGTGCAAAGTGTATAGTTGGTGATGCACCTAAACTATTGGGTGCATCACACCACTGAAAAGGAAGTTATGCACACATACCTTCAGAATGTACATGAAAAGTGGGTACAACAAGTAAAGAATCAGAGAAGCAGAAAGGCACATGAAATACAAATGTGGTGTGCGCCGAGTGCTTAATTTGTAAAAAAACAAAATTTGTGTTGTACCCAAAATATTTTTTAGGAGACCACCACAACGTACTGATAGCACCCACGACTCCTCCGCTATGGTGGAGGAGAGTCCCCAGGCTGCTTTCTCACAGTGCGAAAAGCAGAAACATAAAATGATAATAACTTTGAGTTTTTACCATTTTATGTTTGTGTTGTGGGCGTGTGGGTGGGGCTGCTCTGCTCTCCAAGCAGGGGCGGAGTGGTGTGCCCACTCCTGAGTGTGCAAAGACTGTTTGGTCGTCCGTCTCGGGCCGCCCAAACCAGTCATGCACACTCTGCCCTTCTCCATGCAGGCTGCAATGCAGCCTGCATGGAGAACATGCCCACCCCATATGCCCCTGGCTGGGCACCATCCCGACCAATCACAATGCTGCTTGAAGCTCTGTGATTGGGTTAGGGGAGGGAGCCTGGCTGCCTGCTTCCTGTTCCTGTCGGAGGCAGGAGAGCAGGAGCCAAGAAGACGCGGGACCCAGCCTCAAGGTAAGTTTAAATTATTATATATTGTTTTTAATTAACCTCCCCCCGCGTGACCTCAACACCACCCCCCCACGCGTGACCCCCGCGCCCGCCCCCCACCGCCAGCCATGTTGGCTGCGACTGCCTATGCTTGCACTGCTCTCCAACAGTCTGTAAAATGCTTAAAGCCAGATGCAGCGAGTGAACAAAGTGAGACCTTCTTCAAGGAGGATAATCCGGGAAACGTTTGAGAACAAGGAGGCAAATTTAATATATGCATTTTACAGCCCAATTTTCACTTAATAGTGCACACAAAATGGGCTCTGAAAGGGAACACTGAAAGGCCACTCATAATATATTCTAGTAACTTCATAGTCAGGTTTGGGGGAAGGTATCTGGTGACAAACGTCTTTGAAAGATCCTCTCAGTTCCTGAAGTGTGTTAGAGTGAAGTGTGGCTCTGCCATTTGTAAAGAGACTGGAGAATGCAGAAATGTCACAAAAATCTTACAGCCTTGCTAAATTGCTGGGTCAAGAGAAACCTCGAAAATCGTGGCGAATAGCAGAAGTGTGAAGCTTCTTGCTTGATGCCCTGAACCCACCCCTATCACATTTTCACCCGGGATGTAAATCAGTGCACTGTAATCTCACCCTGATAACTGACACTTGTTCAAGGACAATGTCTGAAGAACTGAGGTTACACAAACCCCGCCTGAATACATGTACTCATGAACTCTGCACGTACAATAAACATCCCCCTGGCCTCTTCCCTGCAGAGTACAGCTTCCAGTGAGATTAGTAGCTAATGTCACCTTCGAGCAAGCTCCGGGAGAGTCAGGCCAAAAGGTTAATTTATGTCCAAAGGACTGTTCTGGGCAATAGTCTATGGCATGTTCAGGCCTAATAGCAGCGCCATCTGAGTGAATTGTATCTGCCCTCAATTTATATTATGTAATCTGATCAAGGGGCATAGCTTCTGTCGGTGTAGCAGGTGCAGTGGCACCGGGACCAGATGCCTGAGGGGCCCGCTCAGCTCTGATTACTAGTGTATTCTACTATTCAAGTGGATGCTGGGAGGACCCATATCCTTCCTTGCACCAGGGCCCATGACACACTTGCTAAGCCACTGATTTTATAGCCAGTCTCTCACTAACCAAAATCACTTTCATATCAGATGTCACACGTGGATCCATATTAATGCTACTTGTTTCACTGGGAACAATTGCCCCCTCCCTCGCCATCCACCACTAGGTCACTTATGGTAGTAGCTGCTATGCAGGACACAAATCCTCCACCAAAACGCTGTAACTAGTTTGATGGCACTACTCAATTGATCCAAAATACCACGATGAGTAGAAGGCAGCATGTTTTCTATTTTATAAAGCAAAGTAAAGAAAGAAACCTACATATTGAACATCAGAATGGAGTGATGCATGGGACAAAAGTCTGAATACATTTTTATAATATGTCTTTTGCACTAGGAAAATGTCAGAGACTATCAGAAAAAAAGAATAAAAATAATTGCATACCGAACCTCTTATACACTTGACGCATGTCAGGGGTATAGTAACCTATGAAATGAATGCTGGTCTCCACTCAGGGAAGTGGCGATCAGTGGTGCAACTAGAGCAGTGGCACCAGGATTCAGAGATTGGAAGGGACTCAGCCTGCTCTGCACTGTTATTCACTTATTTAAGAGGCCGCTGGCTCACATTTTTGCCAAAACACACAGCCTGCCTAGGACCTAGCTCTATGTTTACTCGTTGAAGAGTTTGGGTGGGGCATGAGGTAATAACTGGATAGAGGCTAAATGAGAAAAGTGAGAAAAGGAGGTAAATGATATGGTGAGAGGTAGAAAGTAGAGGAGGATAAGAAAAATGGGTTAATGATGAGAGAGAAAGAAGATAAGGACGGACAAAAGAGGCAAGGGAAGAGAAAGAAATAAGAATGTTAGGGAGGATTGAGATGAGAACCAGTGAGAGACAGAAGAAAGACAGAAGAGGAGGAAAGAAATGGGAGGGAGACAGAAAAAGGGAGGAAGGAAAACTAGTGGGGAGAAGGATCGAGAGAAGGAAAAGAGAAGGAAAGACTGGTAGAATAAAGAAAATGGAGACCCGTAAACAAGGACACAGCTATCATTAGTGCAGTAGGTGCAGTGACACCACAGTCAATGGGGAGAGAGACCAACTGCACACCAAATATGTCTGTATTTTTTAAAATTTACTCGGAGTGGGAAAGGGAGCTAATTAAATTGCTTGCATTGAGCCCATGACACCCAAGCTCTGCCACTTTTTATAGTACAGAGCAGAATGCTGCCTTGAACTTTGTGTTCACTACACTGGTGTCACTTTGAAAGCATGCATAGTCACAACGTTCCTGGTGCGTATGTTGTTCTACATCTGCCTTCCCCTTAGCTTTTCCCGGAACAAATAGAGACAAGTGACAGTCTTCATCCCCGTCATCAGGGCCAGACTGGAGGTAGCGGGCACCAGGCGTTTCCCTGCTGGGCCGGAAGGGGGGTTCGTTTTCGACCGGTGGGGGGGCGTTTTTGTTACTGGGAGCCAGTTTTGCAGCAGTGCTGTAAAATCGGCACCTGTAACAAAAGTGCAGTAATCACTGGCTTACTGTGCAGGACTTAGACTAGCAAGTGTGCAGGCGACACACACTCCCATGATGACATGGCATCACCAGTGTTTCAGCCGTGGTGCCACAGCCAAGTAAAAAAATTCTTCAGCTTTTGCAGATCATGGGCCATTTTATAGAAGTGCCCCGGGGGCGCAACGGGTGTTTGCGCCTGCTTTGCGCCCCCCGGGGCACTGTGGTATTACAGATGAGGCCGCAGACGCTTATGCTTCCCCTTCTGTAATACTGAAAGCACTGGTGCACATACAGCGCCAACCCTTCCTCAAGAGGGTGTTCCCTCATTTGCCTCTGTGCCGTGCCGTATTACAAACGCGGGTGCAGAGGCAAAGAAGCTCTCAGGAGGTGCACTGAGAGTGTGCCACCTAACAGGCAGTGCACTGTCAGTGCACCCCCGCATTGCAGTCCTCTGGCGGGGGGAAATCCCCTTGCAGGTGGGTGCACCCACCTGCAAGGGGATCTTTAATAATCTTTAAAAGTGCAGGCGGGTGCCGGCTGCACTGTGAAAACACGGAGTGGCTTTAAAGCAGTCACTCCAATTTTCACATGAATGCGCTGCCCCCAAGGCAGAGCGAGTTCACGGCTGCCCTGGGGGCAGCACATTCACCATCATGAAGCACATTTTCCTGGACGGCGCTGGGTGCACCTTTTGAAAGGTGCGCCCAGCGCAATCCAGAAAATGCGCTGCATCCATAATGTTGTCCCATGAGCCTGTAAGGACAGGCAGCGCAGCCTAGCACATTTATGAGACGTACACTTGAGGGGGCAGACCAAAGACTTTCGTCAGGGCCGGACTGGGACAGAAAAATCGTACAGGGCTCTAAAATAAAAGTGACCCACATTTGCGAATCAGGCCAGTTATGAACTTGTAATGACAAGCCATGGGTAATTTGCAAGGTATAGGCGACTGCATGCAATGTTTGTGGGACATCGAAAGTGAACACAGGCCCAACTGGCCATAAAACAGGCTCACAAACTGCTAAAAAACCGGCCCACACACCAGTCTGTCAGACTAGCCCATTGGGCACTGCCTGATTGCCCAATAGGCCAGTCTGACCCTGGCTTTCGCGCTCCCAAAGATGCTCTCAGGTTCTACTGCAATCACTCGCCCAAATTAACCACTTTAAACTGCTCATATTTTGGTTATTCAGAAGCGTAGGTAAATTACTCTGCACTTATTTGAGCATATAAATTGCAAACAAATAAATATGGCTTAAGTAACGCAGAAAGCGTGGTAAAGTGCAACTTTTGATTCAAAATGGGTATAGATAGGATTATCATGTACAGAAGAAAATTGAAATCGAGTAGGAAATGTAAAGTGAACCGAATTTGAGAACTGATGCACTTTTCTACCTAGAGGTTTGGTTAATTTATATTGTTAATTAACACTTGTACAGCAATCTGCCTTGCATGTAGTGTGTGCATAGCACAATGACAGGATGAGAGAAATACCTATCAAACAATGTATGTGAGCATCACATATTTTTACAATGTAGTATATGCAAAGCAGATATCATAGCTAGATGAGTCCAAATTAAATAAATGTTAGATTTTAAAAGAGGCATAACTTTCCATTGCATGTAAACATAGGGCCATATTAATGAAAAAGTGGTGCAGCACCACAAATCACCTTGTGGTGCTGCGCAATGTCTCTGGGAAAGGGCAGGAATGTGCCATATTTAAGGCAATATGGTGCATTCCTGTCTTTTCCCCTGCGCTGGCGCACAGTGGGCTGCCTAGCACCAAAGCAGGCACACTTGCACCATGGTGCAAGTGTGCTTGCATTGCCGGCAGATTTGTTTTTCTGCAGGAAGGAGCATCTTCCTGCACAAAAACAATCATGAGAGGCTTTTTCCTCTTTCTATGTGTACTACAAAATGCAGCACATATAGAAAGAGGAAAAAATGAGGAGAAATAAAGATATTTCTCCTCATTATGCCTCTCCTAAGGAGGCACATCTTTTTAGCGCATTCCCAGGTTTAAATGTTCTTGTAAATCTGGAAATGCATCAAAATCCATGGACACTGCATGGGAACATTTCTGCTCTGAGCACTGAGTCAGCGATATGACGCGAAGACGCGAGGTCGTGCGGACACGGGGGCGTGGCTGCAGCAACGAGGTCAAACTTGGTGGTTCTCTCTACCTCCGCTCCCCTGTCCCTCTCGTAAGATCCTGCCGGAATCGGGAGGTTTGTGCTCAGTACCGGTGGCGGCCTACCACTACCGCTACCGCCATTACCCTCCATTACCCTTCATCTGCAATTGACGGTAACTACAGCGAGTGCAGTTGCCGGTAGTTAGCAGCCGCGGAGTGTGGGCTGTAGGCGGACTGCGGAGACAGCCCGACTAGGTTCATGTGCGGTCTGTGGCCGCCTGGTGGCCCCCACTCGCAAGGTGGTCAGCTGGGTGGTCAATGGAGCCACGGAGCAGAGGTCTCATATGGCTGGAGGAAGGGGAGCAGCCATCCATCAATCATCAATTCCCCTGCATTCGCCTGTATCTCAGCACCTTCAACGTCCTTTTGTTGCCCCCGTGAGGCCCTGTTAGGTTGTGGCCAAAGCTGTGGATGAGCATGAGACTGTTGCCACTAATTAATTAATTAATTAACTAATCAAATAATTAAACAACTCCAGTCCCTCTATCCGCTGAGGCGGCCCGGTGTGGCGGAGACCGGGTGCGGCTTGCGGTTTGGGGGCTAGCATAAGTAGCAGGGGGCAGACAATGTGGTAGGGGGGCCTACCTGCCCTCCGTTTGCGTTCTGAAGACTGCAATCTGTACCCGTGGTGCCCTAGGGAGAGAGAAGATGTGGGCGTGACCGTGGTCAGATAAAGCAGCCTTGCAGCGGTTTGAAAGCAGCGTACTGAAGGTGAGGAGGAGGGAGAGGGGGTTCAATTTAAAGGGGCATCCCTTACCCCCCGCTCTCAGAGAGATCTACCACTCTACTAGCCTGGCCATTTCGGCTTACAGACCCTTGATCCCTTTGATCAAATAGAGGTCAGGCCACTCGTGTGGAAAAATGCCTCAATTACAATAAAAAAAAATAAAAAAGACACACAATTGATGGACGGAATGCAGAACAAATCAAAACATTCACCCCCAGTCAAGAGATCTGGGTTAAATCCATCATTCTTTTGCTCACCATGCCACCCCAGTTTAGACCTGGCCATATGCAAATCAGTCTTGACCCTGTGCCTCATGGGAACAGTCCAGCCCGAACTGCCAAGCCAGGTCCTCCCTGGACCGGAAACAAGCATCGTAGGACCGGTTTCGGGGTTTCACCCTCTTCAGCCAGGATAGCTTGATTCCAGTGGCACAGTGAGCCCAGGACCCACATCTGGGCATACCTGGCGCACTTAGGGCGAGAAAGCAAAAGACACACAATTGATGGACGGAATGCAGAACAAATCAAAACATTCACCCCCAGTCAAGAGATCTGGGTTAAATCCATCATTCTTTTGCTCACCATGCCACCCCAGTTTAGACCTGGGCATATGCAAATCAGTCTTGACCCTGTGCCTCATGGGAACAGTCCAGCCCGAACTGCCAAGCAAGGTCCTCCCTGGACCGGAAACAAGCATCCTAGGACCGGTTTCGGGGTTTCACCCCTCTTCAACCAGGATAGCTTGATTCCAGTGACACAGTGAGCCCAGGACCCACGTCTGGGCATACCTGGCGCACTTAGGGCGAGAATGCAAAAGACACACAATTGATGGACGGAATGCAGAACAAATCAAAACATTCACCCCCAGTCAAGAGATCTGGGTTAAATCCATCATTCTTTTGCTCACCATGCCACCCCAGTTTAGACCTGGCCATATGCAAATCAGTCTTGACCCTGTGCCTCATGGGAACAGTCCAGCCCGAACTGCCAAGCCAGGTCCTCCCTGGAGACGGAAACAAGCATCCTAGGACCGGTTTCGGGGTTTCACCCCTCTTCAGCCAGGATAGCTTGATTCCAGTGGCACAGTGAGCCCAGGACCCACGTCTGGGCATACCTGGCGCACTTAGGGGAGAAAGCAAAAGACACACAATTGATGGACGGAATGCAGAACAAATCAAAACATTCACCCCCAGTCAAGAGATCTGGGTTAAATCCATCATTCTTTTGCTCACCATGCCACCCCAGTTTAGACCTGGCCATATGCAAATCAGTCTTGACCCTGTGCCTCATGGGAACAGTCCAGCCCGAACTGCCAAGCCAGGTCCTCCCTGGACCGGAAAATGCCACCCCAGTTTAGACCTGGCCATATGCAAATCAGTCTTGACCCTGTGCCTCATGGGAACAGTCCAGCCCAAACTGCCAAGCTTGGCAGTTCGGGCTGGACTGTTCCCATGAGGCACAGGGTCAGACTGATTTGCATATAGCCATGTCTGAACTGGGGTGGCGGAGTGAGCTAAAGAATGATGATGTCATCCCCTTTGGTTTTGCTTTGTTCGCCCTAAGTTGGCAGGGTATGCCCAGACGTGGGTCCCTTGCTCACTTTGCCACTGGATTCAAGATAGCCTGGCTGATGAGGGCTGTGAGCCCGAAACCGGTCCCAGGATGCTCGTTTCCGGTCCAGGGAAGACATGGCTTGGCAGTTCGGGCTGGACTGTTCTCATGAGGCACAGGGTCGGACTGATTTGCATATAGCCATGTCTGAACTGGGGTGGCGGAGTGAGCTAAAGAATGATGATGGATTAAACCCAGATCAGTTGACTGGGGGTGAGTGCTTGCAATTTTCAACACTCCGTCCATCATCCCCTTTGGTTTTGCTTCAATTACAATTAAAGCAGCGGAGGAAGCGATTGGGCAAAAACGGGGCTGGAGCATTATGTAGTGGTGTAAGCACCTCAACAGGAGAAATAGCTAATACAGCTAATATAACAATATAATCTCCGACCTCCCCAGTAAATGTCTCTGTGGGACAATATTCTAAAATTCATAATGTGGCGTGCCAGCCATCCATCGCAGGATATTTCAAAGCTCTTGAAAGAACCAGGAAGGGCACCAGGGAAGATAATATAGATCCTGGAGTTCAATTAACAATGGGAAAAGTTAAAACAATGCAAGATTTAAGTTATATAAAACTTGACGCAACAAAAATCAATGATGCAACTTTTTCAGGGAAAGAGGAAGTGGTATATAACCCTACAATAGCTGATAAGAGCCCCTGCAATTTATCTAAAGTCAACAATGTGATCTCTATTCCAGAGATGGGCCCTTGCCCACTGGTGGTAAAAGGGCAGGTTCATGCCCCCAGTACTCCAATAGAAGTGATTCAGAAAAGAAGTGCATTTAGTGGGCCTGTGAATGGGTCAAAAATCACCCTCAATACATCTATTGGGCTGGAGAAAAAGTCAGTGATAGATCACAAAGTTGATAAACTTTACAGAATGGAAAAGGATTCCAGCCCAAATAAGAACAATACGGTGATTAATTTATCATCCGGCACTGATCCAAATACAAGTGATGAGGCATTTTTGTCATCTCCTATACGACCGCCCAAATTCACCTTGTCAAACTTTAAAAAAGCTGAAGGATGCCAAAATATGATACCTGAAGCTTTTTCAAGCCCTAAGGATCATAAGAACAAAATTGAAATGGATCCATTCTGTCCAACATCGGGAACAGGAATTATTATACATGACCTTAAACCGACTTTGATCCCAGAGACAATTGAGATTGAGAGTGCACTCACTATAAATGGACAAAGTAAGGCAGAGCAAGGTGACTCTATGACCAATCCCCTTAATTCAGCTGACCTGTCATTATTAGCTAAATAAGACGAAAACTTCTTTTTAGAAGCACGAGAAATAGAGGATCCAAAAGAGCTCCAAACAGGATTATGGGGTAGCCTGCTTAATACCATGGATACTATAACTAATGTACTCTTAACTATCACTCAGCTAAATTGAACATCCAGGTGGATTTACTAAACACGCTAGCCCTCTATGTTGCCGGGATTGACTATAAATTACTTAATTTAACAAATCTGGTAGTAAGGGCACAATCTGATAGAGATAAATAATTGATCACCTGCACCTGTGTCCACATGTTAGATAAAATCTCAGAGTTACCAAGTATAGTCAGATCTTTGGTGGCGGAAGTCAAGACAATGTCGGTACAGAACACAAAGGAGTGAGTAGCACAATAGAGCATGGTCACAGCCAGTGCCATGACACCAAAGCACCGACAGTGCCAACACCTAGCCAATCTAAGAAAACAGTGGATAAGAATGGGATTGGAAAAAAAGTTTACAAACCATAAAAATGTTTCCCACAGGCATAAAGATCAGCGACAGAACATAATAGCATCTATAAGGAAAGACGAAAGAAGGGAAAATCACTTAGTATTGGAAGAAAGTATATTAAGTGGTCTACAAAAACCTCCTGATCCTACTGAATATAATGAATCCATAGAGTCATCATCAGCACAAGCTGACGAAGATACCCAAGTTACCAATAATACAGACTTATCATCCAAACCAATACAAGAAGGGCTAACTAAAAGAGAAAGGAAAAGATTAAGAAAAGCGCATAACAGAATAGAGAAGATAAATAAAACAGCAAATACAAGTTCATTCCATAAACCAAAAGAAAACTATCCCATTTTTAAATTGTTGGAAATACACCAGTGCGAGGTGAAAGATGGGCTGACCACAAGTTTAAGTAGACCAGACGTGTTACTTTCTTCTGATTATGCTGTTAATAAGTCAATAATAACTCATTCCATAGATGCATTAAATTGCCCAGCGCCCTGACAAGGCCTTGGACAACGGTTTCCACCAGGAAGTGGAGACCTGCAGATATCAGTGCAAGATATGGACAGGGGAAGGCGACATTACAAAACAGTTTTACCAGAAAACAATTTAACAAATATAAAGCCTCCATCAACCTCACGATCTGGGAAAAGTTTAGATCCAATAAAAAAAGATACCCTGGAAAAAAACTGTGTTCTAAGTGGCATTGCTACAGATGATGACCTATCAGGAGGCAGGAAGATACAAGGCTTATCGCCATTATTTACGGATTGTGGACACACAAAAATGCAATGACAATGGGAGATAACAGTTTCGCTCCTCTGTGAAATTAATATTTATTCCACTCTATGTTTCAAGGGGCGCATACGATATTTTAAATCGTAGTAACATTCTTAAACTGTTAAACTCAATTCCAGAGCTTAATGATCTAACATAGGATTATTTAGACTCAGTCTGATTTAAACAACATCCAAGGAATTCCACACAAGAGGTGTCTTGTACTACTTGGCATAGTGAAGAGAATATTAACAAAATCTTAGAAAATGGACCACAATTTGTGAAATGGGGCATTGAACTAAGGAAATGTAATGATAATCAATACCCAACCCTGTCAATTCCAAAGCCTGCGTTAAAGAGAACTGTTGAGTCAAACCCCATGACAAGTGAAATATGTGGAGGGTACATTACTGTTTTAAAAGGAGCAATAGGTTTATCATTCAACCCCGTACTAACTTCTGGCATCAAAGTTACAAGCTGTAACTCAGACTTATGAGTATGTGAAGAATTAAAGAAAAATCCAGTTTTAGTGAAGATTGGGTGTGGCTTCCGAAACTTCTTACTAAAGAGAAAGCTGAAGGGAACAAATGATGGTTGAATAGCTCAACCACTACAAAAAAATCCATTAATATTTCCTCATGGAATGTTCACGGCCTGATAAGATTGCCAGAGGATCAAGATACAGTAACTTTTATACAGAACTTCAAAGTGCTAAAGCTTCAGGAAATTTTAAGAATGTGTAAAGAACCCATAATCGGTTATCAGGAGTATGCAAATTTTGCATCCTGTTTGTCTACCTATGGTCGAGCAAGAGGTGGGATATCTACTTATGTGTCGTTGGACGTGGATATCAAGCACTATGAAATCGATTTCCAACTAACATTGCTATTATGTATTAAAATAGACTTTAAAAAAAACGATAATACTCTTAAATGTATATTTAAGTACAAAGAGATCAGACAAGATATCTTAGTTTACTGTGCTTTGGGAAATAGTTAAATTCTTGAATCCTCAATACCCTGCCATTACCTTAATTATCTCAGGAGACTTCAATATGCATTTGCTTTCTAATAACTAAGCAGATAAACCAAGTAGAGCTTTAATACAGATGTGTTGTTCTCAGCTAAAAAAATACAATCTTATGCTACTACAAGAAGTTAATCAAAATAATACTGATAGCGCTCCAACATTTAAAAATTCACGGCAACATTCTAATATTGATTACACCATTATTTCAAAGGATCATGTATCTTCCCTGTCTGAGTATCAAGTGACCCCTAGAGTGGAAAGTGATCACAACCCACAAACAATGTCATTGTTGTTAGCAGTTGATCATCTGCCAGAGTCAAGGTTCCTGGTAACTGGATCGACTGCTTACAATCTGAAAAGGCTTGTGTGGCACCCAACAAAACAAACGGAGATATTGACATTCATAGAACCCGCAATAGAATTAGTACTTACTGAGAGCAGACATGGGAAATCAATGCTTGAAATTTGGCCCGACTCTATTCTTCCTTGATAGATCACTTCCGGGTAAAAACAATAACTAGGGGATATACTGCAGTCAGAACCGGGTGGTATTCAAATAGGTTATAAAACAAAAAAAGGCTCCTAATAAAGCATCACAAGCCATCTTTAAACAACCGAACAGTGCTTTCAAATTCTCAAAATTTTGCTCACTAAAATGCTTGAGAAGAATATACAAAAATGAAATATGGAAAGCAAAAAGAACATACCATGAAGAAATATGGACAAAATTGCACTTTGTTAGTAAAATGAATAATTTGAAAGCTTTTTGGGGGTTAATTAACAATCTTGAATATGGCAGTTCAAGAGCTGACAGTGCCAAGATCTCTGAATCATGCTTGGCATCCTTCATTAATAATCTATATGGGGCCTCTTCAGTTGCTGTCTCAGACAACAACATCGAACAGTACATGCCAAGTCCGCTGGCTAACATATGGAGCGGGATAAAGGGAAATGAATATCATCATAATAAAGTCAAACCATTAGTAACCGAGTCATTGCAAGAAGAACAAGTTAAAATAGCCATAAACGGGATTAGATCAAATGGGGCGCCGGGCCCCAATGGGATCCCGAACTCTGGTTTTAAAGTAAAAATAGATCTCTAGTCAGAAATTTTAACCTCATTGTTCAATGGTGTTGTAAAAT
Organism: Calotriton arnoldi; assembly: GCA_963921515.1. Taxonomy (NCBI): domain Eukaryota; kingdom Metazoa; phylum Chordata; class Amphibia; order Caudata; family Salamandridae; genus Calotriton; species Calotriton arnoldi. The sequence continues at coordinate 19,972 of CAWUFW010026384.1, forward strand.
CTAAAATGGTTCCAGAATCATGGCAAGTAAGTATAATTCAGCCAATCTATAAAAGTGGCCCACTATAAAATCCGGCCAATTATTGGTTAATTGCCCTAACAGATGTTGAGGTGAAAATCTTTGCTACATGTCCGCTTAAGGACTTGGAAGTATGGGCCGCGAGAGAAGAAATTATACTAATATTCCAAACTGATTTTCGCAGGGGCCAGTCAGCGATCTCGAACTTGATGTCTCTGACCTTACTGGCGGAAAGAGCAAAGTATAAAAGGCAAAAGTTATACATCTATTTTGTGGACCTTAAGGCAGCTTTTGATTCTGTTCCCCGTAACCTACGGTGGGCAAAGCTATCTGCATGGGGTATTCCTAAACAATTGTTAGACATGATTATATTATTATACTCTAATATGTGGGTCCAGGTCAAAGTGAGGGATGGCAGATGTACTACTCGACGACTGGAAACCCATGGTGGTCTTAAACGAGGATGTGTTTAGCCCCATGTCTTTTTAACCGTTTTATGGCCGATTTACCATCTTATTTTAAAAATGTTAACGCTCATTCACCAAATGTTGCAGGACAAAATATAAAATATTGACAGTATGCAGATGATACTATATTACTAAGCCATACTTCTATAGGCCTACAAAGATTGATAGAATCATTTAATAATTATATTCTAGCCAATGGTTTACAAATGAATACTAAAAATATAAAAAACATGACGATAGGTTCGACTAAATTAGATATGAGAATATGGAATATTAATGGGTTAAAGATCCTAACAGTAAAACTTTATAAGTATCTAGGTATCTTGTTTGACGACAGAATGTCTTTTAAACAGCATTTTATCAATATAAAGGCTAAAGCTACTGTACTGTCTTTTGCTTTTAAAAAATGTTGCGAGATACGCTGGTATGTCCGAACATTTACTTAAGGTAATGAAATCAAAGCTGATTCCCTCCTTGGCTTATGGGTCAGTAACTTTTCGAGGCAAAGACTCGAAAATCCTTGATAACCTACAAATAAAAGTTTTTAAATCAACTTTCAGGGTTCCAGGGAATGTCAGACATGCTAACGTCAGAATGGAATTTGGCCTCAAAAGACAAACCTTAATTAGACAATCGGCATTTTTAAAATGCTTATATTCGCTTTTTCTGTCCGACCCCGGCACCCTTGCAAATCATTGCTGGCAGGAAATAATGAAGCATGAGTATGCAAGCGGTTGGAGATCTTATCTAACTGAGAGCCTAAACACATTTAATTCCCAGCCCTTTGAACTTATGACTAGAAATAAAGCTGTTTTTAGACAGATATTAAATCAATCGGCTAACTTCTTATCAATCATACTGGATAAGGAGGAGTTTGCAAAAAAAAAGGCATGCCTGGTCGGTCATTAATTCATTTAATAAATTAGAGCCACAACCATATCTTATTTCCTATTTAAAACCATTTTTAAGAGATAAATGTCTTTTGTTACAATTCGGTTGATTACCCACAAAGGATGGAACTCCAACATGGGTACAAAACTGGTCAACAAACAGTGGTAGACTATGCAGCTTTTATAATGAATCATTATTGCATATTGTATGCATTTGTCCCCAATTGCTACAGGAGAGGAGGGCACTGTTAAAGTCAATCCTCAAAAAAAATGGAGTGAGAACATGTCGGCAAGCAATTATAACTTGCCTTTCTGGGGAATCCGCCAGTTTAACAACTCAATTTGTAAACTTCATCCTCATGGTAGAAAAAAAGATAAATTATGAGTGCCCGCCAGATATAAAGGGAAGTTTGTAACCACTAATAATCTGTTTTTACTGATATTCCATCATTTAAATGGTGCTGTGAGACCTGAACATGGTGAGATTGTTAATTGTAATTCCATTAAAAAATCGATTTTGAAGATGTATGGCTCAGGAGTGGACATTTTATATGGTTTTATTCGATTGTAGTAACCTGTAATAACTTTAACTCTTAACTATTTGATACTACTTGGCGTATGTTGACCTGTGATAAATATTTTAATTTCATTTTAAATAATAATATAGAAAGATGATTCAAGTAAGAACAGCACTTTTTAATCAAATGCACGATGGCACTTTAATACAGGAATTTAAAAAGTAATGTATTATTGACAGTTTTATGGAAGATTTTATTAGTATATAAAGAAGCGTTGTTTTAATAATGAAAGATATATGATATGAAATACAAATTGTAGAATGAAATGCCATTCTAGCGATGGATTGTTGCGACATCAATAATTGGGTATGTTATGTTATCCCCAAAATTATCACAATATTAGCAATATACCATCATGCATTTGTTGATTGAAGAAAATACAATTGCTTGATTATGTATTTATAATTCTATTCTAATAAGCAAATTAATGTATTCTATATAATCTTTGATTGTAATGATTTTTATTAATCAACAATAAAGATTCTTTACACCCATGCAACATCCATGGAAACGCCTCCCTGCTGCAGAGTAATGCAACACAACAATTTGCGCTGCGTTACATTACTCGAGATTTATGAAGCCACGCAGGGCCATGCAAGGTGGCCTTGTGTGGCTTCATAAATCTCATCTTTCATTTGAGTCGCTCTTGGACCATGTTGCGTGGTGCAAGAGCGGCTCAAGTGGGCTCATAAATATACCCCAAGGTTTTCTATTCGCATAGGTTCCATCTTTTCTCCTGTTTGCATCTGAACTGCCCCATAATGTTTTCCCCCCCCAAAAAAGCCCCAAAAAACAGCATACGCCCATGAAGGATATGTCTCTCTGGGGGCCTCATATAAGTGTAATGGAAGCATTATTTTTTCTGAATGTTTATCTCTGTTAGAACCAACAAATCAGTGTGGTTAAAGTGGGTCCATTGTTATCGCTAATTAAAAAAGCATGAACCAACCACCGTAAGGGGAATACCGATATGCCAGTCTTCTACACTCCAACCTCTCTAGGACCTACTCACAAAGCTGAGATTTCAATACCAGTAATGTTTCTATAAATTTACAAAAGTCATAGATTTTCGAGAAGTAATCCCGGGCTCAAATTCTCTTGTATAGATTCTCCACTTGATGCAAAATCTGCATGCTTAAATCATGTGAAAATTGCATTTTTGCATAATTATCTTTCATTTGTTTCTACACAGGAGAAATGTTTTCCAAATGGAGCAACTTCTTCCCCTGAACCCTTATTTAATTAATATGGAAGTGTTTCCTTCTCTCTCTCTTACCAAAACAGATGTTCTCATAATTTTCCCAAAAATAACCTTATATGTTTTCTTTTTTTCTGGAAGGCTTGTCTGTTTTTAAAAACATTTTCCACATTTTAAACAGATAGCTGCAAGTCCTGGTGATAAGATCTGTTGATTCCTGCTCTTAGGGTCGAAACGTCGACAATACAACTTTGGGTTGGTTTTAATTGAATCACATGACCCCATGATTCACGACTGGATATGTCAGATTGTATGTATCTGCTTCACTATATGAACACCTCGCTGCCTGCACTAATCTCTAATCACTAATCCCTATTCCTTGTCTCTTTGTTGGGAAGCTTTAAGGTCAATAAACATTTGCTCTCATCAAAGCCGGGGATGCGCTGTTAGTGCATTTTAAAATCTTTAATGATGCTAATTTTTTCAGTTTCTTTGGGGATACAAGTATAATTGGTTGGTACACTTTCTCAAAATGAAACCTACTGAACTGTTGTACCTTTGTGTCTGTATATAACTGTGGATCCGTTTGGGTATAATGGTTTGTCCTGTGTCTAGTGCTACATCCAGCCATCTATTGGAGTTTACTCATTCGGGCTTCTCCCGTTCTCCGCTAGCAGCACTTGTAGTTGCCTCTTGCCCACTCAGCAGCCACTCAGTAGCCGCTGCCACTACAGCAACACTCTCCGATCAGGGATATGCCGATATCTCACATAGTCCCTCCTGTGCTCTCGTCCAGAAAGGAGTGGAGTGCAGATCAAATGTCAGCAACTCTTTTCAACATCACCATCTGGTGGCCTCTGACATTACCCATAAACCAGTAAAGCCTTTGAACACCTCACCAATGGGTGATGGCTGGACCTCCCAAATGAAAACCTTGAAAGGATATTGAAGTGGGTTCCAGCAAGTAAGAGATAAACAGTTTAAGAGTCCGGGATGGGTACTCGCTGTTAAACAATATCCGCAGTCTAAAATCAGGCATAACGAGAGGAACATAAGAAGAGGCAAAGAGCAGGGGTATGATGGGTCAATGTAATGTGAGTGCTCAAGAAGCCCAGGCAAGCATCGAAAGAGGATACGCAAAAGCAATCAATAGAGGTAACAGAAGTTTTTACTTAAAAGGCAAGTTGAAGGTAGCAGGTAGTGGGTGTTACTTAGCAGTAGAACATAGGCATTCTCGAGGGGTTAGACCCAAGAGGTGAGCAATTAAAGAAGGAGACTGGGTTAGAGTTTGTAAGGTCTAGTACAGAGCCACCAATTGAGATGGAGCAGAAGACATGTCAGACATCAAGGCTATCTGGAGAGTCAAGCAGACACATATGTACAGCATTATCTTTGTATTCAGATCTCAGGGTGGTGGTTGAGTTCGATCATACATGTGGTCAATTTTCTAAAAGGCAAATGATGTGGAGAGCAGTCAAATTGGAGCTCATGGTCAGAGATTGGCAGATCTTTAGTTTCTGCTTGAAAATGCCCTGCTCTTGGTTTACTGCATCTCAAAATTGGTGGTTTTAGGGCATAGCTTGTCTTTGCCAAAGACATTTCTCAAGCCATCCGAAAGTTTTAATCATGTGTTACAGAAAGTCTTTGTGGAGGACTTAATAAACCAAGTATGTCCTCTGGAATACGTAATGTGCTCCATTGGGAAGCCAGCGCAGCCAAATGAAGATAGAGGCAATGTGATGGAAGTAGTAACAGTTAGTCCAATATTTTAAATAAACTTCGAAATGCATGCAAGGATTGCAATTTGTCTTTTCCTCATTAGTGTGGCCCTGCACATCCCAGTGGGGGTGACAAATGTGAAAAGAACAATTAATGGATCGAATGTTGAACAATGTCAAACATTCACCCCAGTACAGAGATCTGGGCCTAAATCTATCGTTTTTTTGCTCCCCATGCCATTCCAGTTTAAACCCATCCAGTTCGGGTTGCACTGTTCTCATGAGGGACAGGGTCAAGACTGATTTGCATATACCTGGGGCCAAACTGGGTTGGTGTGGTAAGCAAAAGAACAATGGGTCAAACACAGATCTTTGTGACTGGGGTGAATGTAAGCATTGTTCAGCATTCTGTCCATCATTTGTTCCTTTTGCTTTTGTCACCCTATGTGGGTCCTGTGCTCACTGCGCCACTGGATTCAAGCTAGCCTAGCAGATAAGGGGTGATGCCCCGAAACCGGTCCCAGGATGCTTGATTCCAGTCCAGAGAGGACCTGGCTTGGCAGTTCGGGCTGGACTGTTCTCATGAGGAACAGGGTCAAGACTGATTTGCATATGGCTGGGTCCAAACTGGGGTGGCATGGTGAGCAAAAGAACGATGGGTTAAACCCAGATCTTTGTGACTGGGGGTGAATGTTTGTATTTTTTCAGCATTCCGTCCATCATTTGTTCCTTTTGGTTTAGTCGCCCATTATGGAAAGTGTATGCCCAGACGTGGGTCACCTGCTCACTGCACCACTGGATTCAAGCTAGCCTGGCTGATGAGGGGTGATGCCCTGAAACCAGTCCTAGGATGCTTGTTTCCTGTCCAGGGAGGACCTGGCTTGGCAGTTCGGGCTGGACTGTTCTCATGAGGAACAGGGTCAAGACTGATTTGCATATGGCTGGGTCCAAACTTGGGTGGCGTGGTAGGCAAAAGAAAGATGAATTAAACCCAGATCTTTGTGACGGGGGTGAATGTTTGCATTGTTCAGCATTCCGTCCATCATTTGTTCCTTTTGCTTTTGTCACCCAGACGTGGGTCCGGTGCTCACTGCACCACTGAATTCAAGCTAGCCTGGCTGTTATGGGGTGATGTCCCGAAACCGGCCCCAGGATGCTTGATTCTGGTCCAGAGAGCACCTGGCTTGGCAGTTCGAGCTGGACTGTGCTCATGAGGAACAGGGTCAAGTCTGATTTGCATATGGCTGGGTCCAAACTGGGGGGGCGTGGTGAGCAAAAGAACGATGGGTTAAACCCAGATCTTTGTGACTTGGGGTGAATGTTTCCATTGTTCAACATTCCATCCATCATTTGTTCCTTTTGCTTTTGTTACCCTATTTGGGAAGGACATGCCCAGATGTGGTCGCCTGCTCACTGCACCACTGGATTCAAGCTAGCCTGACTGATGAGGGGTGATGCCCCGAAACCAGTCCTAGGATGCTTGTTTCGTGTCCAGGGAGGACCTGGCTTGGCAGTTCGTGCTGGACTGTTCTCATGAGGAACAGGGTCAAGACTGATTTGCCTATGGCTGGGTCCAAACTGGGGTGGCGTGGTAGGCAAAAGAACAATGGATTAAACCCAGATCTTTGTGACTGGGGGTGAATGTTTCCATTGTTCAACATTCCATCCATCATTTGTTCCTTTTGCTTTTGTTACCCTATTTGGGAAGGACATGCCCAGATGTGGTTCGGTGCTCACCTCGCCACTGGATTCAAGCTAGCCTGGCTGATGAGGGGTGATGTCCCTAAACAGGTCCCAGGATGCTTGATTCTGGTCCAGGGAGCACCTGGATTGGCAGTTCGATCTGGAATGTTCTCATGAGGAACAGGGTCAAGTCTGATTTGCATATGGCTGGGTCCAAACTGGGGGGGAGTGTTGAGCAAAAGAACAATGGATTAAACCCAGATCTTTGTGACTGTCGGTGAATTTTTTCATTGTTCAGTATTCCGTCCATCATTTGTACCTTTTGCTTTTGTCGCCCTATTTGGGAAGGACATGCCCAGACGTGGTTCCGTGCTCACCTCGCCACTGGATTCAAGCTAGCCTGGCTGATGAGGGTTGATGGCCAGAAACCGGTCCCAGGATGCTTGTTTCCGGTCCAAGGAGGACCTGGCTTGGCAGCTCGGGCTGGACTGTTCTCATGAGGATCAGGGTCAAGATTGATTTGCATATGGCTAGGTCCAAACTGGGGTGGCGTGGTGAGCAAAAGAACGATGTATTAAACCCAGATCTTTGCGACTGGGGTTGACTGTTTGCATTGTTCAGCGTTCCGTCCATCATTTGTTCCTTTTGCTTTTGTTGCCCTATGTGGGAAGGGTATACCGAGACTTGGGTCCCCTCCTCACTGCGCTACTTGATTCAAGCTAGTCTGGCTGATGAGGGGTGATGCACCGAAACTGGCCCCAGGATGATTGTTTCTGGTCCAGGCTGGACCTGGCTTGGCAGATCAGGCTGTGCTTTTCTCATGAGGATCAGGGTCAAGACTGATTTGCATATGGCTGGGTCCAAACTGGGGTGGCGTGGTGAGCAAAAGAACAATGGATTAAACCCAGATCTTAGTGACTGGGGATGAATGTTTGCGTTGTTCAGCATTCCATCCATCATTTGTTCCTCTTGATTTTGTCGCCCTACGTGGGAAGCGTATGCCCAGACGTGGGTCCCGTGCTCACTGCACCACTGGATTCAAGCTAGTCTGGCTGATGAGGGGTGATGCCCCGAAAACGGTCCCAGGATGCTTGTTTCCGGTCCAGGGAGGACCTGGCTTGGCAGTTGGAGCTGGACTGTTCTCATTAGGAACAGGGTCAAGACTGATTTGCATATGGCTGGGTCCAAACTGAGGTGGAGTGGTGAGCAAAAGAACAATGGATTAAGCCCAGATCTTTGTGACTGGGGGTGAATTTTTGCATTGTTCAGTATTCCGTTCATCATTTGTTCCTTTTGCTCCTGCTAATCCCAGAACTCAACATGTCCATCATGTGAACTCTCTTGTCCAAAATTCCTTGACTATCTGAAGACGACCTCGTGACGCTGCCATTCGCCAGTTGTAAGTGGTTGTTGCCATATATTATCGACTTTCTGGGATGCAATGAAGTAATACGAAGACAAATGTCTTTACGGAATTATGTATATCAAAGACATTTCCATATGTCGAAACTCCGAAGTGCTCAAGTCCCAACTGATCAGACCACTAGAATAAACCCGCTCCCTCTCAAGTGCCTTCTCACCGCCTGTGTGTAACCTGCCAAGAAACGAGCATTTTGTAAAATCTCAATTATACTTGAATAACAACAACAAACACTGCCCTCGCTGCTCTAAAGGAAATGCAAATTTCCTGAGATTGAAGAGCATCCATCAATGCATTAGAACATTCATGAAACACATTTCCTCGGGGAAATTAATTCCTTTCCTTTGTTTATTTTCAGTAAATATGCTCACTTACTGTGAAGGAGCAAACGCTCTGTTGCATACATTCTATATTAGCTTCTTCCAACTTCTATTATGAGTGACTGCATTAATACTGCACAAGGACAAATGATATCTTGTCTTACAAGCGATTACTACGATTACTTCGCAGCAGACTTAAACAAACCTGGCTTTGTATGCGGCGTAATGCAGAATTAAAAAGACAGCTGCCTGGCAATTAGCAAGCAACCCTAACTACTGAATGTGCCTTTACATTTTACATAACGGCCCCATTCATGGATACGCAGACATGGCACGACGGCGGCCATTTTAGCCCTGCAAGAATTACACCTGGGAGGAAGGCTGTGGTCAAGAAATGTCTGGCCTGTAATTGGCGGTTTTATTTTTCTCCAGGGCTACAGTACAATGGAGATTTCTATGTTGCATTCTGCTATATTTTTTCTTATTCGAATTTCAGTTAGGGGTTGGATTGTAAATGGAGACAAGAAAGAACTCAGTCAGTCAGCAGTTTGATATCCTCACTAATTGCAAAAAATCAACGAATTTTGCCCCACAGACATGCTGCAGCCATAGTATAGGCTTTAAGAACACTCTCTTGTTAATGAGAATTGGTTATTATCGTTTACGTTGGCTATAACATACAGGATACCAGACATTATATTAAATACCATTTTAATAGGACATAAACTTTTGTTTCTGGCGATTAACCGGCAGAATTGAACAGTTTAGTAGTAATCATAATCTACTGTACTTACAGTCACAGTTTTGGGGCGCTTTGGCGGAGCTGTACATTGAGCGTTCGTATACACTTCTTCCTTGCTTTGTCACTCTGTGAGCTCAAGGCCCTTTTAATACATTATGCAAAGCAGCATCAGTGGTAAATACATGTATGTGTTACACAATATACCTATTTGTACATTATTAAGCTCTTGAAAGCCACTGTGGAATTGCATCATATCATCATATAGAGGCAGAAGGTGGCAATCTGCACATCTTTGTTAGGTCATAGAATTCCAACGAGGCATGCAATGTCTTTTTCAATGCACAGTTGGGTGGAATTTTTTCGTATAATAAGTGGGTGTTTCCATCCTTCAACAATGCTCCCAATGATTTTTACAGACTCTAGAGGGCCCTGTGGATGTTGAGACACAGAGGGCCTAATTACGATGTCGGTCGGTAAGCCTCCGACCGCTCATCGGAAGCTTACCGACCAGCATGGTAGGTTTACATTCTGACCGCCGAATTACAATGTCAGCAGTCGGAGTGTAAACCGGCCTGTCAATCTGACTCTGAATCAACGGGCTCAAGGAGCCCGTCTGCCAGTTGGAAACCACTCATAATCCCTTAAGGACGGTGTTTCCGCCGTCAGGATTATGATGTCGGTTTTCGACAGCCTTACCATTTTGGCCTTTCCGACATGGAAAGGCTGTCAGTAAGCGACTTCGGGGGCCCCTAGCAGGGACCCCATCCCTCTGCGGGCTACGGTTTGGCCCCGTGAAAATCCCTGCATCGTGTGGCAGGCACCGTGAGGTTTCTGGCACACAGTCCAGGGATTTACACAAACTCCCATTTCTCAATGGGAGCTTGTGCTGCGGGCGGTTTCTGCCCACCGCACAAGCTCCCATAGAGAAATGGGAGTTTGCGACCGCACCAAGTGCGGTCGCATCGTAATACGGTATGCGCAACCGCCAATCTATGGTTGGTCGGTACTCACCCAGAAACGGTGTCGGTCGGAGGCAACTCTGACCAACATTGTAATGAGGCCCAAAAGAATGTATTACACAGAGTGTCAAGCTGTTCCTCCATGGTCTTCACTGACATGGGACCACCAAATGCTCTAAAAATGAGAATGCAAGGGGCCCCCACTAACATGCACTTTAGGTACTGGGTGTTTGATGGAAAGTTAGACTTACTACACCCAGGGCCGTCTTTAGGGCAGTGCAACCAGTGCCAGAGCATCTGGAGCGGAGCTGGGGGTGGGACCTGTTTTTTAAATATCTTATGGGTGTAAAAGCACCTGCTGGAGTGTTACTTGTGTGTTCAGTAATTATCAGGCAACAAAAAGAATGTCAAGATAACTCTAGTGAGTAATGCACCTGCTGAAGAGAGAGGAGTTTTGTCTACTGGCAGTTTTGACTCACCATAAAGTCAATAAGCCTGCTGCAAATAATGTGTACCATTCAAATCACAGAATTGTATGTTATGTAGATAGTTCAGTGGTTTACTCCTTTTGTCAGAGAGATCCTTTTGTTACTTACAGTTCATAAGTTTCAATCCTAATGTAGCACAGTCAACTCTGAACTGTTAAAGAGCTGCATGCAAACTGCAAAGTATAGGTTAGAACGTTATGTTTTCCTCCCAGTCTTTCTTTAACCTAATGTTGCTAATTAGTTTGGGTAAAAAATAAATTGTTGTTAGTAAAGCCAATTCCGACCACTTTGTCATGTTTTAAATCCTGAGTTTGCGCTTCTCCACACCAAGTACTCTTAAAATATACTGCCTACCAGTATGGTTGGCATGTGACTCCTCACCTTATAGTACTCATTGTCTGTCCTATGCACTGATTTACACACAATATGATTCATTGTATGAATATAATGTGTATGTGATGTAAGGTGCTCTAACACCCTTTACTGGTCTGAGTAGCGCTATAAAACAATTTAAATTCCTGTGAGAGAGGGGCTATGGAGAGAGGCGGGTGTGCCCAGATGTGGGTCCTGGGCACACTGGGCTACCGGAACTAAGCTATACCGTGCAGAAGAGCCCTAAAATGGGTGAAACATGTCCTGGGTTGACTGTGTTCTGGTTCAGGAGGATTTGGCCTGGCAGTTTGGGCAGGGTTGTTCCCATTGGAGCTGGTTCAAGACTGATTTGCACATGGCTTCATCCAAACTGAGGTTGCAAGTTGTGCAAAATAACCATGAACTGGGATGCAACCCGAGTAATTACCAGTGGCTGCGATTAATTCAAGCATTCCATCTATTATTTTTTATATAGCTCAGTGTAACGTTCTAGGTGGAACTGGTATGCCCAGATGTGGGTCCCGTGCACAATGTGCCGCTGGTACCAAGCTATGCCCAGGCTGATGAGCCCTAATAAGAGTGAAACCGGTCCTGGGTTGTTTGTGTTCCGGTTTAGGGAGGACCTGGCCAGGCAGTTCAGGCTGGACTGTTCCTCTTGGTGTGGGGTAAAGACTGATTTGCATATAGCTTGGTCCAAACTGAGGTGTCCTGGTGTGCAAAACAGCAATGGACTTGGACACAGCTCTGAGTAATTACCAGTGGTTGAGATTAATCAAGCATTCCATCCTTCACTTTTTTGTGCACTTTTGTACGGAGAGATGAGGGGCACTGTGGTATTGTGGAAATCTGTGGAGAAGGAGTCTTGGCGGGGTGCCAACAAAGAACGTCACACCAGGTGACACCTGCGTTAAAACCTGCACTGAATATACCCCCTTAACTCTCCGGGAACACTTGGATGAGCACTCAAGATGTAGCTCAAGGATAGTGAGATCACAGTTACTAGAAATGTGTCAATGTACAGCCAGAGTTATGAATACACATTTCAGGAATATATATTTACAGTGAAGTGCACAATACACAGTAAACAGTTCTCAATGAATGTAAGATAATATAGCCTTAAATCCAGTGCACGTGACTATAACAAAACGTATTGTTCTTAATCATTACACAATTATAAACCATGAGGCACAATCCTGCAAGGGAAAACATTATACCACAACAATTGTTTATGGAACACTTGAAAGTGTAAGCCATATTCACTAGCTCATCACAATCAATACACAACAAAAAGGAAGATTTACAATCCTGTCACCAAATTGGGGTCACTTTATGAGAAAATAACAGTTACTTTTCACAATCCTAGTGTTCACGAACATCTAAAACTATAACCTTTCAAAGAAGAAGCATTTTCAAACAGCAGATAATCTACCTGGTAACCTAAAAAAGAGGATGATGTCTCCGATTTCAGAAAGCGTGTTTACTTGCTCCAGGAAGGCAAATCTACCTGCTGGCATAAGGGTTAGTTGTCTTGGTTTGGTACATAGTAACTGAATTGGAGCCACAGAGGCTAGGGCCAGTGGCTTCTCACTCAAGGAGGATCAACCTTAGTGGTGATGGGTGGCAGAAAGACCTCTTTGTTGCTCAGTTGGACCCCAGGAGGTGGATACAACTGATGGAGCAAGGTTTCATAAATGAAACTTGCTTGTATTCAATCCTCCTCACAGTATTAATTTATTAAAACTTGTATTGTTAATACTAACCTTTGCATTCACGACACGAAAGGGAAGGAAGCTTGCCTATGTGTTTTACTAATGAATAACGCTTGTCTGTAATCTAAAATGGCCGCTATGCGCGGGAAAACTCAATGCGCATGTCGCAACCATATCACATGGTGTGACGTCTCTCTTTGCTTGGTGGGAAATTTCTGCTTCTGCGCAGTGTGTAGTAAAATGGCTGCTTGATGTTTTCACATGCTTCAGCTTGCTCTCATGTCATTACTAAATTGTTGTTTCCTAACGCTACTAACGCAGGATAGAATTTATAATTAAATGGGAATAGAGTAGAAAAAGTGGGCATACAGTGAAACATTTTATTTGTGATTTTAATATTTTCTTCTTGCACTTTTATTAGTTCGTAAACTTGGGCCTGGGTTGGTGTTCTGAAACTCGCGAGGCAAATGGTTCTGCGCATGTGTCCTGTGTGCCTGCCAAATGAAGTCAATCTGGACGTCGTCCAAGGCCGCGACCCGATGGCCAAAGATGTTGTACTTTGCCTTTCCTGTTGTACATTGATACATTGTCTATGAAAATTGGTTTACATTTGTCATGAGACAGGTGGGAAATAAAGCGAATGTATTAAATTGAAGGGTGGGAATTTAAAAACAATAGGCTTTACAAGTTAGGCCAAATCGATATGGTGCGACAATCCACCCCCTGTCCCTGTCCAATCAGAAGTAGTGGCCCCATATTTTAGCAACATTAAGGGAAGGTACATGGGCGTAGAAGGGTATAATAGAATATAGCATTAGTTAATTAGTCAGAACATGCGTTCACGAAGAACAGGCGTCCATGCTGCCAGAGCGCTCTTAGCTCCAGACTGCCAAGCTGATCGGATGCTGACTGAATTCCTGTCCAGAAGAGGTCCTGAGGAGGGGGCGGCGGAGTCCATTTGAAGGGAGACACGGGAGAATCGAGGAGAAGCTGAGTATCAGAGAGGGGAACGACGCAGGCGTCGTTGTAGAGAGGTCACCGGTCGTGTCCTGATCCTGGAGGAGGTCTTTGCTCTTCATCCTTCCTGGGTCTTATTCTTTCAACTCCTTGGCTAAGGGGTTTTGGTTCTCGCACTTAGGTAAATATAATGCAACCTTTAGTTGCGCTGCTGTCTCTATCTTCTCCTTTTTCTTTAAACACCGTCATTGATTAGCAATAATCATTTCTATGCTTAATCTTGGGTATTGCGATTAAGTATCATGTGGCTCTGTATTTTACTCTGCTAAATCTTTAGATAAACATTTTAAAACTTCCTGACTCAGTGGTTATTTCAGGATTATGTACTATAATGAATGTCACTCATTTTAAACTTCCCAATTAGCAAAGGATTCATTGGTAAGTCATTACTCTTCAATCAGAAGGTAATTGGTAGCAGGGATTTTGATAGAGAGTAACAACTGATAAAACCCAGCGTAAGTATTAGCGTAGTATGAATGTATGGGCCCAAGTGAGTATCTAGTGTATGAATGCTGTTTGCTAATATCGCTGGATCAGTTTTCTGGTAATCAGAGGATGGTTACTCTTTGTTAATTGGGTAATGAGAATTTTTATTTGTATTTTTATGAAC
>CAWUFW010026385.1:0-34150 GCA_963921515.1 Calotriton arnoldi
ACTCCCTGTGATGTGAGCATGGTTGAGAGTGGTGTTGATGGGCCAATTGTGAGGGTGAGCAAAATCTGTGCCTACAACTCCCATCATGCTATTGCCTCCACCCCCTTCCCAGCATGCCCATCCTTCCTTCCTTTTGACTCTGCTTCCCTGTGGGGTGGGGTGCCTGTGCTGACAGGATGGCTGGGAGTGTTGTCCTGGCAGTTGTTTGGCTACAAGTCCCAAGAGTGTCCCTGTGCTTCACACAGCATAACCCAGGGTGGTGGTTCTTTGTGGGATCTTCAGTTAGGCTGTGAGGCATTGCATTCTCCCAGGTGGGTTATGTGGAGTTAGTGTTGAGGGGGTGTGTGAGGAGAGCTGCTTGTAACTATGGTCAGTGCTGTGAGTCCTCCTTCCCACCCAGCCAGATATCCCACCATGCAACCTGCTTGCATTGCAGGGAGTGCAAGTTGGCTTTCAGGATGTCAGGCAGTGGTGTTGTGCTGTTTGTTGGTGCACAGTTCCCAGCAGAGCCTTGTGCTCCCCACAGCAGTACCCAGTGTCAGCCATCTTGTGAGTCCTTATCCACTCCCTGTGATGTGAGCATGGTTGAGAGTGGTGTTGATGGGCCAATTGTGGGTGTGACCAATATCTGTGACTACCACTCCCATCATGCTATTGGCTACACTGACTTGACCAGCATACACAGGATTCCTTCCTTTGAGTGAGCTTCCCTGTGAGGTGGTGTTCTAGTGGTGGGTAAATATCTGTGAGTGTTTGTTGGTTCTATTTGTGCCACTGCCTTGCTGTATTTGTTATTAGGTTTGTAGATCTCATGACACAGTTACATGTCACTATGAGATGGCAGGTATTGTGTTTGTCTGACTAGCATTCACATCTTGGGATGAATATCTTTTGGTTGCTGTGTATTTGCTAAGTGTGCATGGTTTGCCTATCCCCTTGACTGTGATGTGTGTGTGTTGTCACACCATATTGTATATATTAGTTGTGTACTCACCAGGCTCTGGGATGTCTGTTAGTCCGTTTACGCTCACTGGTGGTAGGATGGCCCGCACCTTCTCCTCCCAGGGCCTGAGGTATACTGGTTTTGCAGGAGGGCCACTGCCGGTGTGCTGGCTCAGGAGGTAGTCCTTTTTGAGTAGTTCCCGGACCCTCCTGCGCACATCATACCACCTGTTCTGGATGTCTTCCTTTGTGCGCAAACATGGTGATTGTGCGTTCACCCTGTCGACAATCCTCGCCCACATCTTGGTTTTCTGCGACATGGGGGTCTGTTGTACCAATGTACCAAACAATTGTGGCTCTACCCTGAGTATCTCGTCTACCAGGACTTCCAATTCACAATCTAGGAACTTATGGTTCTTCTTTGGGGGCATGGTGATGGGTGGTGGTGGTGATTGATGTGTGTGTGTGTGTGCAGGTGGGGGGTGTGAGTGTAGGTTTAGCTGGGTGTGTGTGAGGGTGCTATTTGTAGGTGTGGTAATGGTGTGTGGTTTGTGTGATGTATGAGCTGTGAGTGTGTCTGTGGTTGCTGTGTGATGGTGTTGTGTGCTGGCAGGTCAGTGGAATTTGCAAAGGATCATGGTAGGGATTTGTGGCCTTTATGTAGGTGGAGTTGGAGGTGTGTCCTTGTTCCATTTTTTTTCCCTCCCTGTATTTATTGGCTTAGTGGTTGCTTGTTTGGCCCTTTTTTTCTAATTTTTCCTTGGTGTTTTTGGTGCATGTACGAGTCGTTCTTGTGTCCGAGTAGGACGCTGCAGTTGTCTGGTGCGATCTTGTCCGACTCGTTCCCGCTGTGTGTCAGCTAGGTTTCATATGCGGCGTACGAGTCGGTCGCGTAGTATTGGGTTGCTTCGGCTGGGTTTTGTATGCGTGTCGGTCGTACGGCTTGTGCTCCGGGCGAATCGGTCGTGTTTTGCACGCACAGCATCGTACTACGCGGGTCGGAGTTCGCGGGAACGTTTCGTTCGGGTTCAATCCGAGTGCGTGTCGGTCGGTTCGTTTCGCTTGATTTCCCGGCCGGATGGCTTGTTTCCGTCCGGCTCGGTCGGTCGTTTTTTATTCCGTCCGAGTCTGTCGGATTTCACATTCATTTCATCGTACTACTTGGGTCATGCGGCGCCGGTCCGAGTCGGTCGGACTAAATTCCCGGACCGAGTCGGTCGGTACGTTTTCCGGCCCGAATCGGAATCGGCCCCAAAGTGTCACTAGGTAACCTGCAATACTGTCATAAAGAAGTTCAATATTTAGGACATATCATTGAGAAAGGACCGAACAGGACCACCAGAATGAGTGGAGACAATTCTACAAATGAATCCACCTCAAACACAGAGAGAAGTCAGGATGTTTTTGAGAATAGTTGGTACTGTAGACAGTGGATATCGAACATTTCCCTAGTGGCCAAGCCTTTACTGAGGCTGACACACAAAGATGTGCCTGATCCACTTCCATGGGACAGCAAGTGCTTGAAAGCTTTCCTAGAACTGAGAAAAAGTCTCTGTCATGCCCCAGCACTAGGAATGCCTGATTACAGTGAGATGTTTACATTGTTTTACAGTGAGAGGGAGGGCAGCAGTCTCTCAGTGCTTATTTTTTGACTACCCTTGACCCTGTAGACGCAGGACTACCCGGCTGCCTTAAAGCGGTCGTGCCCATTAGTGTCAGTACTGAGAGGAGTGAGAACATAGTGTAGTGTAACTGTAATGGTCCCTCACTCTGTAGAAATATTGCTCACCGGAACAAAAACCCAGTACATGACCAACAGTAGGCTAACTAAATACAAGCAGCAGATCTTAGCTGTTGACAATGTGGTTTTAAAAAGATGTCAAATTTTGAATCTGTCAAATTTATTGCCCATAAATGAAATTGCTTGTGATGAATTTTAACATGATTATCTAGATGTTAGGGACTTATGCACCAAGCCAAGGTCAGACATTAAATATGAACCCCTGAATGAGCCTGATTATGTAATCTTTGCCAATGGCTCATGCCTGAGAAACAACAAGGGTACCCCAAGAGCAGCTTCCACTGTATGTACAATTCAAGATGTGGTAGAAGCTTCATGGCTTCGAAGGATTACCTCAGCACAAGTTGCAGAATTGATTGTCCTTACCAGAGCTTGCAGTTTAAGAGACCAACTGAGAGTGTTTATGTTCACAGATAGTCATTATGGCTTTGGTGTTGTCCACAACTTCGGACAGTTATGGTCACAAAAAGGTTTCATGACCTCATCTAGACCCCCCATAAGAAATGGGGAGCATATAAGAAAGTTGCCCAAGGTACTTCAGTTGCCAACAGAGGTCGCTGTGGTTAAATGTGCAGCTTACCGAAGTGGCAATGGTTACATTGCAGTCGGAAACAGATCTGCAGACAAAGTTGCATGGTATTGTGCACTTGTGGCCTGCACATTTAACAGAGCTTACACAAATGAATCTGAGGAGGATACTGTCTTTTTGATGTTGTTGTCAGTTGCTGACACATGGGAAGAGCTCAAAAGATTGGAGAAAAATGTTTCAGAAGCAGAACAGCAGGGTTGGGTCAGAGAAGGTTGTGAGAAAAATGCAAATGACATTTGGATGTCAGCTGATGGAAGACCAGTGTTGCCCGACGGATTGTTTTTCCTATGACGTCACATTTTCTTGGACACACACATCTAGGGAGAGATGCAATGGTAACGTTATTCAGAAAGAATTGGTCTAATCCCAGATTTAGGATGTTTACAGAATAATTGTGCCATAGTTGTGTGACATGTCAACAACTGAACGTAGGGAAAACAAACCCTGTGTCACTGAGTCACATAGGAAGATTAGGTGGTCCCTTCAACAGGATGCAAATGACTTCATCGAGATGCCTGTTTGTAACGGGTTGAGATATGTCCTGGTTATAGTGTGCATTTTCTGTTAATGGGTGGAAGCCTACCCAACAAGGAGAAATGACAGTCTCACTGTAGCTCATCTGCTGTTGAGGGAGTTAATACCAAGGAACGGAATGCCAGTTTCTTTGGAGTCAGATCATGGGAGTCATTTCAATAATGAGGTCCTGAGACTGCTTTGTGCAGTATTACAGATCGAGCAGAGATTGCACTGTGGTTATCGACTAGAAGCTACTGGCTTTGTCGAACAGCTCAAAAGAACCAAAAAGTCTTGATTAGCAAACATTTGTGCTTCTACATCACTGAAATGGCTTGATGCTTTGCCCTTGGTGTATAATGAGTCTCCAAAGTATCCCTGACAGAAAGTCCGGACTATCCCCTCACGAGTTCTTGATAGGGCATGCAATGAGACTGTCTGCTGTACTTGCAAATACACTTGTGAGCATCACAGATGACATGATACTCAATTACTTCAAAGGATTGACTGGTGTGGTGCTTTCTGCTTCTCACCAGGTTGAAGCTGGTATACCAAATCTACATTGAGAACAGTGCCACGACCTCAGTCCCGGTGACTGGGTGTTGGTCAAGAAGCATGTTTAAAGACTTGTCCGGAAAGAGATGGAAAGACACCTACCAGGTGATTTTAATCATGACCACTACTGCTAAGTGTGCCCGATTACCAAACTGGGTGCATGCACACCCGAAGAGTAAGGAATCCATAAGAAGAAATTGTGTTCTTTAAACCTGAATGGAGAGCACTCGTGACTGCATCACCGCAAGCTGAATGACTGCAAGGTGCAGTGTCACAAGAATCACCACAACAAGGAGAAGAAAGGTGTGAATATTTGCAGACAGTTGCACCAATCAAAGGGGCCCATTAGGATGACGGGCGGATCGCCCTCGGCGGTCTGGCGGTAGCCACCGCTGGCCCGGCCGGGGCAATCCGCCCGCTATCCTTGCCTGATTGACCCCCCGCCATATTAGTATGGGGTCCGCTTTTCCGCCGGTCGACTCGTCGACCGGGAGGAAAAAGGGAATAACATGGTGGCGGTGTCTGCAAGACACCGCCATCCATATTATGATTCAGGCGGTGAATCGCCTTTCCATGGCGGCTTTGCCACCTTGGAAAGGCATGCGGTTCCTGCATATGGGGGCCCGTTGCGGGCCCCCAGGGTGTTTAGGGGGTGGGGGGTGCACATGTGGGGTACCTATGGTACCCCCCGTCATTGCACTGCACTACATGGCAGGCACCACATGGTGCCTGCCATGTAGTGCATGGCAATGCTTCGCACAGTCTGTATACATTGCGAGTGCAGCCAGCAGATCCACCCGCAATGTATATGGCCCAGGATGCGCCCGCCAGTGTGGCGGGTGAATCCTAATGTGCATGGCGGGACCGCCGCAGCATCGGCGGGCGGTCCTGCGCTCCGTTACCGTGGCGGGCGGACTATGTCCGCCCGCCATCGTAATAGGCCCCTAAGTTCCTGTGATTACACAAAGAGGCATTGAAGTATCTGACACCAAAAAAGAAGAGACCAGTTCTCAACCCGAGAAGACAGCTGAAACAGCACCTGAACCAACAGAGGATTCGGGTGAAGGAACAAGCACCGAGACCAGAAGAGTCAATTGCAATGCTGAATGCCCACCAAGTTATTGTCAAAGGAGACTAAGAAAAAGTGTGTCAGTTGATCAAATACCACAGACTATCTCTGAAGAAACAGAGTCAAGTAGTGTAAGTGACACAGAGGAAGAGCAACAAAGACTGAGAAGATCAAAAATAATGAAAGTGCCTTGTCAAAGGTATTCTGCACCTGAATGGACATACTACGTAAATCAAATACTGAATGTATCGATGGATGAATTGATCTGAGATATGAACTGTTTGAACCCCCTTGATGTCCCTCTGAGAGCAACAAAAACTATATAAAGCTGTTTTACAAAAACATCAGCAAAAAAACAAGAGTTTGAGGGACATTTAAGGCAAGTATTGATTAAGAAAGTGTAAAAGACTGTAATTAAATATTTCTTTTTTTTGTTTTAAGAAAATTTCCCTAGGCTCAAGGTTGCTGTAGATGAGTAGGGAAGAACATTTTTAGAAGACCAAGAAGTAGGTTTAAGGTTCAGTATACGAAGATTTTGGAAACTAAAGAGACTATGTAAAAAGAGACTGCTTAAAAAGAAAACGAACTTCTTAAAAAGAAAAACACGATAAAATTCCTTGAGAAAAATCTGAACTGAACTGCTGAGTTATTGCTGTATATTTTGTGCTTAAACTACAGGCAAACATGTGTTGCCTTAGAAATGGATGCAAGATTATTATGGGTTATTACATTTATAGTAGCAGTATTAGCAATTATAATAGCATTAGTAGGATTTTATTTCATACCTGATAAAGAAATGAGGTCTACACATGCATCTGCGACATCTACACACACACACACACACACACACATGAGGAGCAATTGAAAGCATCATTTCGATTTTCACGAGAGGGATCACTTAAATCACTTTTATTCTAGATTAGTTCAAAAATACACTCAGACTATGGACGCAAAGGACTGTTATGTTTGTGCCCACTAACCTTCATCAGCTGCAGAAGAAGTGACTTACCACCACATACCTTTATAATACGCAATCACATGTTGTATTGTGCTCACATTAATATATAGGCGAGAACACTTTGAATATTTTGATTCAATTTAGGATTTAGTGCCTCAAGAGTTCCATTACAGCAAAGCATAAACACAGGCAAAAGAAATGGACACAGCTTGGTATTATTTTAGACCATCCATGCTTATCGATAGCGCTAAGGCTTACAAAAACAATTTTACCTGCTTAACGAGACCCTTAGAGAAAGTATTCATTATGACACTATAAGTACGAATTACTAACATTTTACACGGTTCACTGATAGAATATCGATGTAATAAACATCAATGTAAAACATATAGATGAAGAAATATCGACTACAAAAATATTGACTCCCATACCTTAACAGGTAAGTCCCACAATATTGACTCAAAAATATCGAGGTAAAAAATATAGATGTAAAAAATATCGATTTAAAAATATATATAAAATAAAATGATATACATTAAATATATTAAATACTAAAATTATTTTTAACAAATTAAATTAAATTTAATATACATTTTAACTAAATATAACAAATAAACTTAATTTAAAAAAATATAAACACAGGAACATTATAATTTATACACATACATATATTTACTTGAAATTAATTTATTAACTATTATCTTTATTTAATTTGTAAACTTTAAAATTATGTAAAAATAAAATATATATATAAATAATTTAAAATAAAAAAATAACCATTCTAACATAAATTAAAACATCAGGGGGCCTATTACGATCACGGGCGGATCGCCACCGTCGGACCGGCGGTGGTCACCGCCGGCCTGGCGGTGGCGATCCGCCCGCCAAATGACCCATGTTCACCTCCCGCCATATTAGTATGGCGAAGGGCACCGCGGCGGACGGAAAGACTGTCCGCCGCTTTTCTGCCGGTCGGATTGTCGGCCGGGCGGAAAAGGCTCAGGTTATGGTGGCGGTGCCTTGGAGGCACCGCCATCCATATTAGGATGCATGGCTTTCCATGGCGGAGATTCCGCCATGGAAAGGCATGTGGGAAATCAATGTGGGGGCCCATTGCAGGCCCCCGGGGGTGGGGGGTGTGGGTGGCTGCACTGGGGGGTACCCATGGTACCCCCCATCATTGCCATGCACAAGGTGGCAGGCACTGCGCGGTGCCTGTCACGTTGTGCATGGCAATGCACAACATGGGCTTTGGCATTGTGGGGGGTGCTGCTTACAGCACCGCCCGCCGCAATGTCGAAGTCGAGGATGTGCCCGCCAGTGTGGCGGGTGCATCCTAATTTGCCTAGCGGGACCGCCACAATTTCGGCGGTCGGTCCCGTGCTCCGTTGCGGTGGTGAGCAGACAAACCGCCCGCCATCGTAATAGGCCCCAAAGCTATTAAAAAAATGTAAACTAACATTGCCCAATACAATAAGTGCAACAGTAGGGAAAGTGTTGGATAGCGGAATAATTAAATTTACTATTCCATCTCCAGTGAGTGCAACAGTAGGGAAAGTGTTGGATAGTGGAGGGGTAAAAAATACTATTCCCACTCCAGTAATAGCACCAGTAGGGGAAGTGTTGGATAGCGGAGGGGAAAAAATCATTATTCCCACCCCAAATAGTGCAACAGTAGGGAAAGTGTTGGATAGCGGAGGGGTAAAAATTAGTATTCCCACTCCAGTGATAGCAACAGTAGGGAAAGTGTTGAATAGCCGAGGGGAAAAAATTACTATTCCCACTCCAAAGAGTGCAACAGTAGGGAAAGTGTTGGATAGCGGAGGGGTAAAAATGACTATTCCCACTCCAAAGAGTGCAACAGTAGGAAAAGTGTTGGATAGCGGAGGGGTAAAAATTACTATTCCCACTCCAGTGATAGCAACAGTAGGCAAAATGTTGGATAGCGGAGGGGCACAAATTACTATTCCTATCCAAAGAGTGCAACAGTAGGGAAAGTGTTGGATAGCGGAGGGATAAAAATTACTATTCCCACTCCAGTGAGTGCAACAGTAGGGAAAGTGTTGGATAGCGAAGGGGAAAAAATTACTATTCCCACTGCAAAGACTGCAACAATAGGGAAAGTGTTGAATAGCAGAGGGGAAAAAATTACTATTCCCACTCCAAAGAGTGCAACAGTAGGGAAAGTGTTGGATAGTGGAGGGGTAAAAATGACTATTCCCACTCCAAAGAGTGCAAAAGTAGGAAAAGTGTTGGATAGCGGAGGGGTAAAAATTACTACTCCCACTCCAGTGATAACAACAGTAGGGAAAGTGTTGGAAAGCGGAGGGGCACACATTACTATTCCTACTCCAAAGAGTGCAACAGTAGGGAAAGTGTTGGATAGCGGAGGGATAAAAATTACTATTCCCACTGCAAAGACTGCAACAGTAGGGAAAGTGTTGGATAGCGGAGGGGAAAAAATTACTATTCCCACTCCAAAGAGTGCAACAGTAGGGAAAGTGTTGGATAGTGGAGGGGTAAAAATGACTATTCCCACTCCAAAGAGTGCAAAAGTAGGAAAAGTGTTGGATAGCGGAGGGGTAAAAATTACTATTCCCACTCCAGTGATAGCAACAGTAGGGAAAGTGTTGGATAGCGGAGGGGCACACATTACTATTCCTACTCCAAAGAGTGCAACAGTAGGGAAAGTGTTGGATAGCGGAGGGGTAAAAATCACAATTCCTACTCCAAAGAGTGCAACAGTAGGGAAAGTGTTGGAAAGCGGAGGGATACAAATTACTATTCCCACTCCAGTGAGTGCAACAGTAGGGAAATTATTGGATAGCAGAGGGGCAAAAATTACTATTTCCACTCCAAAGAGTGCAACAGTAAGGAAAGTGTTACATAGCGGAGGGGTAAAAATGACTATTCCCACTCCAGTGAGTGCAAAGTAGGGAAAGTGTTGGATAGCAGAGGGGAAAAAATACTATTCCCACTCCAAAGAGTGCAACAGTAGGGAACATGTTGGATAGCGGAGGGGGAAAAATTACTATTCCTAATCCAGTGAGTGCAACAGTAGGGAAAGTGTTGGATAGCGGATGGATTAAATTTACTATTCCTACTCCAGTGAGTGCAAGAGTAGGGAAAATGCTGGATAGCGGAGGAGTAAAAATTACTATTCCCACTCCAAAGTGTGCAGCAGTAGGGAAAGTGTTGGATAGCAGAAAAACAAAAATTACTAATAACACTTAAACAGTTGGGAAAAAAATTAACAAAATTTAAAAAATCATAAAAATAAAAAATACAATATTTAAAAAATATAAAATTAAATATATTAAACACATACAAAGAACACATATTATGATATTAGTTATATATAAACAAAACTACAAATAATATATAAAATAAATTAATAAATACATTTATAAACAATAAGGGGCCGATTCCGATCTCGGTCGGAGGCGCACCCAATACTATTCGGTCGGGAAAAAAGCCATGCGAAAGCCAGTTTCCCGACCGATCCGTACAGCACACCGAACGAGCAAGTACGATGCGCACAACAGCAAAAATCCCGGCCGA
The DNA here is from genome assembly GCA_963921515.1 of Calotriton arnoldi. Taxonomy (NCBI): domain Eukaryota; kingdom Metazoa; phylum Chordata; class Amphibia; order Caudata; family Salamandridae; genus Calotriton; species Calotriton arnoldi. The sequence continues at coordinate 9,989 of CAWUFW010026385.1, forward strand.
GCCGTACTCACCCAAACCAGGTCCTGTTCTCCGACCGAGGCGAATCCGGAAACGCCGAATCGAGTCGCACGGAAGGGAAAATGCAGCCCCGTCCGGCCGGACAAGTACGATGCGCTTTCCGTACGCGCCGAACCCGTCGCTACGCACGGCACGTCAAAGCATCCGGGAGAGGCGCACATAAGCTCCGAATCGCGCCACAACACGATCCACGGCTACGAGACGAACACAGCACCGACGAGGACGACGCGAAGCGACGAGGACGAAGCCAAGCGACGAGGACGACGCGAAGCAACGAGAAGGACGAACGACACGAACCAACCATGAATCCCTTCGTCCCGATCATACCAATATTCTACATCTACTACCGGAACAGGCACGGACGCGTACGGCGCAGAAGGTAAGTCAGACACCAACCACAAAACACATACAACACGGACACGACACATCACACACATACACTGGGAATCTGAATATACTTACACCAGCAACAGCAGCACCATAGGGGCGGGATGCCCATCACCAATGCCACATATGCACACAGGGGCCTGAATGCGCGCCACCACCCCAACCCAGGGGGGCTGGATGCCAACCACCACAACCACCCTTAGCCAGGGGGTGCCAGATGCCCACCACCACTACCACCCTTAGCCAGGGGGCTGGATGCCTACCACTACTACCACCCTCACCCAGGGCGGGCTGGATGCCTACCACCACCCTTAGCCAGGGGGGGCTGGATGCCTACCACTACTACCACCCTTAGCCAGGGGGGGCAGGATGCCCACCACTACTACCACCCCCACCCAGGGGGGCTGGATGCCTACCACTACTACCACCCTCAACCAGGGGGGGCTGGATGCCTACCACTACTACCACCCTCACCCAGGGGGGGCAGGATGCCCACCACTACTACCACCCCCACCCAGGGGGCAGGATGCCTACCACTACTACCACCCTCACCCAGGGGGGGCAGGATGCCCACCACTACTACCACCCTTAGCCAGGGGGGCTGGATGCCTACCACCACCCTTAGCCAGGGGGGCTGGATGCCTACCACTACTACCACCCCCACCCAGGGGGCAGGATGCCTACCACTACTACCACCCTCACCCAGGGGGGCAGGATGCCTACCACTACTACCACCCTCACCCAGGGGGGCAGGATGCCCACCACTACTACCACCCTTAGCCAGGGGGGCTGGATGCCTACCACCACCCTTAGCCAGGGGGGCTGGATGCCTACCACTACTACCACCCCCACCCAGGGGGCAGGATGCCTACCACTACTACCACCCTCACCCAGGGCGGGCTGGATGCCTACCACCACCCTTAGCCAGGGGGGGCTGGATGCCTACCACTACCACCACCCCTACTCAGGGGGGGCTGGATGCCTACCACCACCACCACCCCTACTCAGGGGGGGCTGGATGCCTACCACCAACACCACCCCTACTCATGGGGGGCTGGATGCCTACCACTACCACCACCCTCACCCAGGGGGGGCAGGATGCCTACCACTACTACCACCCTCACCCAGGGGGGGCAGGATGCCCACCACTACTACCACCCTTAGCCAGGGGGGGCTGGATGCCTACCACCACCCTTAGCCAGGGGGGGCTGGATGCCTACCACTACTACCACCCCCACCCAGGGGGGCAGGATGCCTACCACTACTACCACCCTCACCCAGGGGGGCAGGATGCCTACCACTACTACCACCCTCACCCAGGGGGGCAGGATGCCCACCACTACTACCACCCTTAGCCAGGGGGCTGGATGCCTACCACCACCCTTAGCCAGGGGGGCTGGATGCCTACCACTACTACCACCCTCACCCAGGGGGCAGGATGCCCACCACTACTACCACCCCCACCCAGGGGGCAGGATGCCTACCACTACTACCACCCTCACCCAGGGGGGCCAGGATGCCCACCACTACTACCACCCTCACCCAGGGGGGCAGGATGCCCACCACTACTACCACCCTTAGCCAGGGGGGGCTGGATGCCTACCACCACCCTTAGCCAGGGGGGGCTGGATGCCTACCACCACCCTTAGCCAGGGGGGGCTGGATGCCTACCACTACTACCACCCCCACCCAGGGGGGCAGGATGCCTACCACTACTACCACCCTCACCCAGGGCGGGCTGGATGCCTACCACCACCCTTAGCCAGGGGGCTGGATGCCTACCACTACTACCACCCTTAGCCAGGGGGCAGGATGCCCACCACTACTACCACCCCCACCCAGGGGGCTGGATGCCTACCACTACTACCACCCCCACCCAGGGGGGCAGGATGCCTACCACTACTACCACCCTCACCCAGGGGGGCAGGATGCCTACCACTACTACCACCCTCACCCAGGGGGGCAGGATGCCCACCACTACTACCACCCTTAGCCAGGGGGGGCTGGATGCCTACCACCACCCTTAGCCAGGGGGGGCTGGATGCCTACCACTACTACCACCCCCACCCAGGGGGGCAGGATGCCTACCACTACTACCACCCTCACCCAGGGCGGGCTGGATGCCTACCACCACCCTTAGCCAGGGGGGGCTGGATGCCTACCACTACTACCACCCTTAGCCAGGGGGGGCAGGATGCCCACCACTACTACCACCCCCACCCAGGGGGGCTGGATGCCTACCACTACTACCACCCTCAACCAGGGGGGCAGGATGCCCACCACTACTACCACCCTTAGCCAGGGGGCTGGATGCCTACCACCACCCTTAGCCAGGGGGGCTGGATGCCTACCACTACTACCACCCCCACCCAGGGGGCAGGATGCCTACCACTACTACCACCCTCACCCAGGGGGGGCAGGATGCCCACCACTACTACCACCCTCACCCAGGGGGGGCAGGATGCCCACCACTACTACCACCCTTAGCCAGGGGGGCAGGATGCCCACCACTACTACCACCCTTAGCCAGGGGGGGCTGGATGCCTACCACCACCCTTAGCCAGGGGGGGCTGGATGCCTACCACTACTACCACCCCCACCCAGGGGGGCAGGATGCCTACCACTACTACCACCCTCAACCAGGGGGGGCAGGATGCCTACCACTACTACCACCCTCACCCAGGGGGGCAGGATGCCCACCACTACTACCACCCTTAGCCAGGGGGGCTGGATGCCTACCACCACCCTTAGCCAGGGGGCTGGATGCCTACCACTACTACCACCCTCAACCAGGGGGGCAGGATGCCTACCACTACTACCACCCTCACCCAGGGGGGCAGGATGCCCACCACTACTACCACCCTTAGCCAGGGGGTGCCAGATGCCCACCACCACTACCACCCTTAGCCAGGGGGGCTGGATGCCTACCACTACTACCACCCTCACCCAGGGCGGGCTGGATGCCTACCACCACCCTTAGCCAGGGGGGGCTGGATGCCAACCACCACAACCACCCTTAGCCAGGGGGTGCCAGATGCCCACCACCACTACCACCCTTAGCCAGGGGGCTGGATGCCTACCACTACTACCACCCTCACCCAGGGCGGGCTGGATGCCTACCACCACCCTTAGCCAGGGGGCTGGATGCCTACCACTACTACCACCCTCACCCAGGGCGGGCTGGATGCCTACCACCACCCTTAGCCAGGGGGGGCTGGATGCCAACCACCACAACCACCCTTAGCCAGGGGGGTGCCAGATGCCCACCACCACTACCACCCTTAGCCAGGGGGGGCTGGATGCCTACCACTACTACCACCCTCACCCAGGGCGGGCTGGATGCCTACCACCACCCTTAGCCAGGGGGGGCTGGATGCCTACCACTACTACCACCCTTAGCCAGGGGGGGCAGGATGCCCACCACTACTACCACCCCCACCCAGGGGGGCTGGATGCCTACCACTACTACCACCCTCAACCAGGGGGGGCTGGATGCCTACCACTACTACCACCCTCACCCAGGGGGGCTGGATGCCTACCACCACCCTTAGCCAGGGGGGCTGGATGCCTACCACTACTACCACCCCCACCCAGGGGGCAGGATGCCTACCACTACTACCACCCTCACCCAGGGGGGCAGGATGCCCACCACTACTACCACCCCCACCCAGGGGGGCAGGATGCCTACCACTACTACCACCCTCACCCAGGGGGGCAGGATGCCCACCACTACTACCACCCTTAGCCAGGGGGGCTGGATGCCTACCACCACCCTTAGCCAGGGGGGCTGGATGCCTACCACTACTACCACCCCCACCCAGGGGGGCAGGATGCCTACCACTACTACCACCCTCACCCAGGGGGGCAGGATGCCCACCACTACTACCACCCTCACCCAGGGGGGCAGGATGCCCACCACTACTACCACCCTTAGCCAGGGGGCAGGATGCCCACCACTACTACCACCCTTAGCCAGGGGGGCTGGATGCCTACCACCACCCTTAGCCAGGGGGCTGGATGCCTACCACTACTACCACCCTCACCCAGGGGGGCAGGATGCCCACCACTACTACCACCCCCACCCAGGGGGGCAGGATGCCTACCACTACTACCACCCTCACCCAGGGGGGCCAGGATGCCCACCACTACTACCACCCTCACCCAGGGGGCAGGATGCCCACCACTACTACCACCCTTAGCCAGGGGGCTGGATGCCTACCACTACTACCACCCTTAGCCAGGGGGGCTGGATGCCTACCACTACTACCACCCTCAACCAGGGGGGCAGGATGCCTACCACTACTACCACCCTCACCCAGGGGGGCAGGATGCCCACCACTACTACCACCCTTAGCCAGGGGGGCTGGATGCCTACCACTACTACCACCCCCACTCATAGGATGGACAATGCATGACACAACAAGCACACCACAACCTAGGGAATGCAAGATTAAGACATCCCCCACCACCATGACAAGCGTGTGAGCAGGCTGTGTCAAATGCCTACAACACCGAACATGACATTGAACATACAATGTGACCCCCTAGCACATGTGCCACACATATATGTGTGTGGCACCCACAATGCAAGTAGCCCATGACCATTGTGGCAATGGGGCCTAAACCCCCATCATCACAGTGACCAAAAGGTAAGTGTGGGGTCCATAGCTGAAGCACAGTTTGACCATTGTGCCAATGGGGTCTAAACCCCCATCATCACAGTGACCAAAAGGCAAGTGTGGGGTCCATAGCTGAAGCACATTTTGACCATTGTGGCAATGGGGTCTACACCCTCATCATCACAGTGACCAAAAGGTAATTGTTGACAAAGAAAGAGCTGCAACTGCCAAACTGCATGGATCATTCCTGGTCACAGAACCAAAAACTCATCTGTGGCAAAGTCGTGTATGTGTCCCATTGCAACATAAATTGGGGGAGCCAAATACTGCAGTGCAAATGAAACATTCCTTTGGCCATGTGCAGACAAACAACACCCATGGTGGCTGAGACCGTCAACAGTCATCAATGACACAATGACAGAAGTGACCATCAGAATGCAGAACCACATATTTGCACCAATGGGCACACAAATGCAGATACCCTGTGGAGACAGCAGATGTGAGGTGAACAGATACCATACCATGGCAGCAATGGGACACACAAACCATGATCACTGTGCTGACCGATGACCTAGGAGTCCCAGGGACAGCAGGGGAAACACACCAAACAACATACAGCCAATGGCACACCCAAGATATGCCAATGCAGTGGTGCAGATGCACAAACACAAACAGGCAGACCAACACTGTCATCATACACAGCAGGTGAGGGGTGGGGGTGCCATTGTCCCCAGGCAACAACACAACACATGAGGAGAGCTGAATACCAATCATACAGATGTGCATACACTGCCACACTAAGGTAACTCATGGATCCAAATCCCCTATGTGGGCAAGCAGGCATTGACAGGTGAGAGGGAGCACAAAACACACATGTCACACAGGCACGTAGGAACAACAACTGACACAGCAAGTCACAGACACACCACAGCACCACCCCCAGGGCCCCCACAATGTGGTGACCCTGGGCTGAAGAAAAATACCACTGTGATGACAAAGCTAAATGTCATTCACACTGTGAACCACAGTCAGGTGTCCTGAGCAACTAACTACCATCACACCTACACAAGCACAAATCAATCAGCATGGCCAGTAAGCCAAGGCCAACATGGAGGCAGGGGACTAGCCGGGCAACAACTCTCATCTGCACACACTCAAGACCACACCCCTCGACCTCCAACAATGTGCAGCAGTGAAGTACACATGCACTGGTGACATTGCACATGCACCCATGACTATTCCAGGGTGGTGGGTGGGAACCAAGGTGTAGAAACACATCACACATGGACACTCAACAAGACTCCTGAATGTCTGACACACTGCACACTACGCTGTACATGGACATGACGGCAATACCACACCGACCAATGGGATCCCAGCCACAGTCACACACCAATGAAGAAGCCAAGGTCACCCACAAAGAACACACATAGACAACAACCAACATTGCAGCCCGGACCCTAAGGAGTGCCAGCAGTCACACACACAACGTGTCACAATCACTGAAAGATAACACAAACTGGAAATCACATGACAGGGGCAAACAACAAGTGCCAAAGGGAAACCTGACTGTGACCCATCTGCGTCAGCACACAAACTCTGCCCTGACAGCAAACACACCTATGGGTGACACCCTGATGACCAGTAATGTGCCATGCACCCACATCACAGAGAACACAGGGAGAAGACTTTGGGGGAACATAGCTCAAGTCAGCAAGCATCACAAACAGGTACAACACTAGGGATCACAGCATGCGCAGATGAATGGAAGTGAACACACAGACATGCACATACAACACACACCTTGGGCGCAGGCAATGTCACACGTGTACACACTGCCATGAGGGGACTCCACTCCTGTGTGAGGAAAGCTGTGCCATATGTTGCCTCAGTAGGGCCCCATCATGTCAGCTGAGCACTTGGTCACACAATCAACAATTAGCACCAAATGAGGGCTCCCATCACATCAGCCTGGTCATGGATGTGCCAACGGAATCATCAGCACAGATCCAACACACTTGTATAGCAATGTTGCACTGACTACACGGATGAGTCCCTCCCCATTGATGCCCAAACCTGCATGTCCACTGGAGATGGCAACACGGTCAGGGAAGTAGACAAATGCAACGATGGCAGGCACAACAGATGTGCAGGGGTGGAAGCCACAGATATGAAATTGCCAATGTAAGTAGGAAACCCATTGCCAAATACTGAACACATGACACCCTCAGATGCTGCTATTGATGACATGGATACACCACATGATAGGACACATTCCCCCTGGACCACATGGGTTCCTGCACAGTAACACTTCATAATCATGAGACCAGATATCACCATCACTGCAGCAAGGGCATGGTTAGCTGCACCAACAACATGTACATCTGAAGCATGAGCACTAGAGAAAAGAAAGTTGCTTTATTCAGCATATGTGTTGAGGCCAAACGAAGTCCTGAAAAAAGAGCAAAGGCCAATGGCCAGTCCATTGTCAAAGTTCAAACAGGGTGACACTGGCAGATGTCACCCTACGCATGCCTGCACAATACCAGGGACAATCCACTAGGAGGGGCAACCGGGGGGCAGGCCAGGCACCGCAGGGACAGGATCAGGGCTCACCAGGGGGAGTCAGGGAAGGGGTGGTGGGTGCTGGAGAGCCACTGACAACTGCAGTGGAGGTGTCTGACATGGTGTGTGCCGGCACAACTGGGGGGCATGACACAGATGTCGTGGGTGCCGGCACAACTGCAGTGGACCCTGCAGATGGGGTGGACAGGTCCGCCACTGCAGTGCCCAAGTCAGACAGGGCGGTAGTGGACTCCACTGCAGTGCCTACCTCCAGGGGAGGAGAATGGGGAACAGGCAAGGTGGGTTGGACAGAGGGGGGGACACCCTCACCACATCAGTGGCACAGACAAGCGCAGCGGGGGTGTGGTGCTGGGAGAGCAAGTGGCAGGGGGAGAAGGCCGGAGCATCTTGGGGATGGTATATCTGTGGGTGGGGGAACCTGGGGCAGGGTGTGGTGGGGGCACCTGTGCAGTGGGGGCCTGAGGGATGGAGGATGGAGACCTTGTGCCTGAGCTGCAGGGCGGTGGCGGGGTCTTGCTCTTAGCACTCCGGGGGGACTTGCGGGTGGGGGCCTCAGTCCGTCTGCGCCTGGGGGAGGGTGTCCGGGGACGAGGGGCACTCTGCTCCGTGTGGGTGGGCTTCCTCTTCCCCCGGGATGCTGGAGCAGCTTCATCGGTGGGGAAGAGGCCGAGGTCACAGAGGAAGAGCTGCTGTGACTTTGGGGTTGCAGGTGAGGCAAGGGAGGGTGCTTTGGAGGGAGAGGGAACTGAGGACTGCGCAGTGCATGTGGATGCGTGTGTGTGTTCCAGGGCCCCATCCCCTGTGAGTCTGGCTTCAGTCCCCTGAATGTGCTTGCGTGTGCGTTTTGTCATTGGCGTGTGTGTCAGTGTGCTGGATGTGTGTGTGCTGGTGTGTGCCAGTGTGTGTGTGCCTGGGATGGGTAAGGTGCTGGGGAGTGTGGATGGAGCAGAGGCAGGAGGGGTGAGGGACCGTTTGAGGAGGGACACTGCTGCCGTCAGGGAGGAGTCCATGGACCTATTGCCCCTCTGTAGGTCAGACATGCCCGATGAGATGCCCTCCATGAACGACACCAGCTGAGTCAACAGCGCGGTGTGCGCATGGAGGACACTCAGCATGGCTGTCTGCCCTACATGGAGCTGGCGAAGGAGGTACACAGACTCCTCACTCAGGGCAGCAGGGGACACAGGGGCAGGGGGTGCGGTGCCTGGCCCAAAGGAGACACGCTCCCGGACATGGGAGCCTCCACGGACCTGGGGAATGGGAGCCGATGGGAGGGCGGTGGTGGTGCTGGTGGTGGCGGGGACAGCAACACTAGCTGGGGTGTGGTGGCTGCTGACACCCGCCTCCACAAGGGAGTCATCCTCCGAGTTGCTCTGGTCCTCAGCTGAGGTGGATGCTGCTGAGGACTCCTCGGTGTGGCTCCCCTCGCCCTCCGTGCCACTGGGTCCCTCCGACCACTCCTCGGCTGCTGACCCAGTCTGGCTCTCCGGCTCCTCCTGGTCCGTGGAGCTGTCCCCTTCCGTGGCCGTGGATGTATCTGCAAACAATGGGGAAACAGACAGACATCAGTCACCTGCACATAACGCACACACCACTGTGAGCACAGCACATCACAGAGCAAGCCCTGGCATCATTAGTTGTACATTGCTAAAAGTGCACTAATTGAACAGGAGAAGTCAATTGTCAGTCTGATGCCAAGCATGGCACTCACATCCCACATGGCCTTGCACCCATCTGTCTGGTGTCTGTTGGATTGCAACACCCCAGTGTTGACACATGCACCAAGTACACAGTAGTTGGACAGTGCAGAGGACACGGTGTGGACACATCACAGCTCTTGCCACTGAGTCAGTACAGGTTTACGGATGTAAGGGATGCCCAGAGTCAAATAGGAAATGCATGTGATGCATACCAGCGACAGACACCATGATGCACCCATGTCCTGATAGCCAGCGCCACTATGGTGTGCATGTAGCACATGTCACTCCCCTGCAGGATCACCAATCAGTAGACACATGCCATGGCGGAGGCATGACTGCAAAGTCATACATCACTGTCTCAGTGATGTATGACTTTGCAGCCAGACAACAACACTCTGCACTGTGTCACAATAGTAGGTCATGGGGAATGCAAGTCCTGGAGCTGCACAAGTGCACATGTACATCCCCCCCACAACACATCCTCTTAACCCTCATCTGTCCAGGTCATACCTATTGGACATATGGGAGACCTGTGACACTACCCTCTGAACCTGAGCCCCTCACACTCTGCTGTGCATGGGGAACAGCTGCCTGAACTTCACATTTACATGCCCCAGTCTGCATGGGCAGCTGATCAGACACCTATGTGTCACACAAGTATCGTCTCCTATGGTCACATCTCCAGTGGCATGCTGAGCCCCTACCAAGAAACTCCACAGCAGTCCTGGCGACTAATCCACAGCACACTGACACAGAGGCAGACACCTGAGGGGCAAATCACTGTGCACAATGTGTCCTCTGATACACGGGAGTGGGAGTACAGAGTGTATTGTATGGCCTGGAGTAGGCATGACTGTCCAGCCCCACATGAATGAGGGATGAGCCCTGGACTGTAGGCAGCTGGCTAAGTATGTGTGACACACGTCATATACATACTCCTGGGGCCCAAACATTGTTCCCACCCGCAGCATGGGTGTGTGCCAGGTACCCCAGCCACATGTGGTGGATCAGCTCAGCAATTGGACCACAGATCAAAGTAACACGCTGAATACATGTCAGAATACAGGCATTGTGTAAGCAATGGACCCACCCATGATGCCCACCACAGAGTCAGGGAAACAGATGCTGTCTCCCACCTTGAGTCAAGCAAACTGCAAGGACACAGTCCTAAGTGACAGAATTCCCTGCATGTAAGGGCCACACCTGGGTATCAGATGAGGAGTGGGCAGTGCACAATAGAGGGACATGGCTCCTGGACAACATGACTGCTGTACTGTGGCAGTTCAACCTGGCCCGAGGAGGGCACATAACATGTTAGACAGAGTACACAGTGCAGTCTTTGACTCACCCCTCCTTGCTGCTCTCTGGCCTTCAGCTGCCCATCCAGGTCTGGAAAGACCACCGCCAGGATCCTGAGCATGTGGGGGGTCAGGGTCCGTGTTCCGCCCCTCCTGCGAGGAGGCGACAGCTTCAGCTGGACCCGTGCAATCCTCCGGGTCCAGCCCCGAAGGTCCTGCCACCTCTTTTGGCAGTTGCGGATCCGGCGCTTGTAGACCCCCACGGACCGGACAGCCCGGACGATGTCCTTCCAGATCTCATGCTTCCGATGGGCAGAAGCCTGTCAGGATGACAAAGTGATAAGGACATTACTACACATGCAACATATCCGTGCATGACACAGTTGCATTTACATGTCGCAATCATAGGGGCACATGGTGTACCCAGGCAGTGCACGGCTGCCCATGGACAGTTTTCCAGAAGTCACTACATGGTATCATAGCATGGGGAGTAAAACCCTGTTCAGAAGCACTGTCACTGCACCATACCTGTCCAGTGCAAGTCACTACACACTATGGGGGGTGACAACTACTCAGTGAGCCTGCTAGCCAGTGGTGTGCTGACTCTCAGCCTTGCTAGTCAGACAAAATGCACATTCAGAAAGGCAGTGCACAGAACACTCACCTGCTCCCCTGGTGTCCCATACAGCTTGCTGTACTGTGGAAGTAGGCTGTCCAGCAGGGCCTGGTTCTCTTCAAGGCTGAAGGCTGGGGCTCTCTCCACAGTACGTGCCATTGCAGGGTCCAGAGGGGCAGAGACAGCAGCAGTGCAGTGGCAGATGTCGTCCTGGAGCATGTAGTGCAGGCAAGTGGGCTCTCAGGGGAACATGCAGCAATATATATGTGCTGGAGAGGCAGATACTGTCCCTTGTGTCCAAAGAGATAGGTCCAAGTCGTTTGCATCTTCTGAATCTGGCCAATCCATGGAATAGCAGCACCAAAACACGCCCACAGCATCCTTCAAATCTTCAACTTCATGACATACATGATTTTGCAACATTGTTGTGGGTGACCAACTGATTTTCCAGCAACCGACTCGTTCGAATATTCGAAAACGCGTCCGTTGCCAGGCAAGCCCATTGTCAATGGGTGCGCACCGATCGGTCCATTGCAGTACAACGCGCACAGGGGTACAACGCGTACCCGCACACATTGAATGCAATGGGCCGGCCGGAGGCACCGATCGGTCCATTGCTGTTCAACGCGCACAGGGGTACAACGCGTACCCGCACACATTGAATGCAATGGGCCGGCCGGAGGCACCGATCGGTCCATTGCTGTTCAACGCGCACAGGGGTACAACGCGTACCCGCACACATTGAATGCAATGGGCCGGCCGGAGGCACCGATCGGTCCATTGCAGTACAACGCATCACTGTACATGTGACTGGCATATGTCAGCATGCCTGTCTCAGATGGACATATGCCAGCCACAGATAGCTCCCAGGGAGTGAGGGGCACACCTACATCACGACAGCCTGTCCAAACCTTATCATAAGGCATGTAAGGCTGCATTTCCTATTGTGTGTATGTTGGTGTACATGTTGTCCTGTGGGTGTCACCTGTGGGCAGCCACCCCCAGGCTGTGCACGTGTTCATGGGGACAGGATCATGGGTGTTACGTGTACGTGACCACTGTGATGTGCAACTGTTCATATCTGTGCATGTGCCATGGTCACATTTCACAGTGGTGTTTGTGTATGTCATGTCACATACCCCGTGAGTCCCATGTGGGACGGTATGTTTGAGCCAGGGTGTCCCAGTGGCACAATAGTGATGGCCCTCCACAGTCTTTGTGCATGTAGTGTTTACAATGTCTCTGATTTCATGTGCACAATGGGAGACAGTCTCCACATCCACGTTGTGTGTGCATGGACTCTGATGTTGTGCGTGTGTGTCACAGACGTCCATGGCTCTCCTGCCATGGCAAGTGTGGCCACTACCTGTGGGGGTCATGTTTGTTTTGTTGTGGTGTACACATGATACTCCAGGTGATGCCAGTGTCCATGTGGCATTACAGGGTCCCTGGGAATGTGCCTGTCGTTGAGCTGTGGTGCCTGGGGCACATCTGTCCTCACATGTCACTGGGGGGTGACTGTGACACAGCATCATGATATCCAATGGGCCAAACAGGGACAAATTGATGCCACCTGTAGGACCGTGTTGACAGATGTTGGCCATGTATGTACCATAAATGTCGTTCCGGTACTGCACACTTCATGTAGTTGTGCCTCATGATGATGTATGTTGGGATCTTGAGTGTGTTCAATGCCGCATATGTGGGGTGACTGACGATCTTGCTTACTTCTCCTCTGCACTGCAGGGCTCCTGCTGTCCATCGGCCATTCCCAGACCTGGCAACGATGGTGGAACGGGACAGCATCCGACGGTACCGCTTCACCAGGCAGCTGATTGAGGATTTTGCAGTGCAGTTGTCCCCACATTTGCAGCCTGGCCGGCCGTATCCTACAGCGCTGACCCCCAAGGTGAAGGTGATGGCAGCCCTACACTTCTTTGCCACCGGTACCTTCCAACATACTGTGGCGTCTGCTGGTGGGATGTCACAGACCATGTTCAGCCGTGTGCTCCGCGATGTTTTGGCGGCAATGTTGCTCTTCCTGAACCGGTACATCTATTTCCCTAGACTGCGACGACTCACTGACGTGAAGAGTGACTTTTATGCCCTGGGGAGGATGCCGCATGTCATTGGCTCCATTGATGGGACACATGTGGCTTTGGTACCACCACAGGCCCAGGAGCAGGCCTACAGGAACCGCAAGCACTACCACTCGGTCAATGCACTGGTGGTGTGTCTTGCAGACATGACCATCACACACGTGTGTGCCCGTTTCCCTGGTTCAGCACACGATGCCTTTGTGATGAGGAGTAGTCGCATCCCCAGGTTGATGGCACAGATGCAGAACCAGCGTGCCTGGCTTGTCGGTGTGTACTGACTTTGTGCCATTGTGTGTGATCTGATCTGTAGTATTCCGCCCACTTTTCCAAGTCAGCTGATGTGCACTTGTCTGTCCGTAGGTGACTCGGGATACCCCAACATGCCGTGGTTGCTGACACCCCTCAGGAACCCTGTGACACCTGCCCAGATGCGCTACAATGAGGCACATGGTCGGACCAGGAGAGTGATTGAGCGGACCTTTGGTCTCCTGAAGAGCCGCTTCCGCTGCCTGGACAAGACCGGAGGGTCCCTCCCATATGCCCCTGCAAAAGTGTGCAAGATTATCATCGTCTGCTGCATGCTCCACAACCTGGCAGTGCGGAAGGAGTTGCCTCTCATCCAGGATGACGATGACCAACATCCGCCACCTGTGGAGGATCCTGGCCTGGACCACGATGCCAGTGACGATGATGATGATGATGGTGATGGTGATGTCCGCACACAGCTCATCACCAACTTCTTTAGCTGAATGTGAGTATCCTGAGGTGTCATGTGAATGATGTGAGTTGGCATGATGTGTGGGTGGTGCTCTGGTGCTGTTGGAGTGTGTCCATGGGCTACTTGACAGGATGTGTGTTGCGATGTGTGGTGACAGGTGGGCTGTACTCCCCAACAGTGTTGACATGCTAACTTGGTTCTGGGTGGGTATCTTGTAACATGTATTGTGCATGAGTTTTGCTGTTCTGTCCTGTACTGCATTGCTTTTGACTGTGTGTCATTTCTGTCCTTCACAGGGTACTTTCAGATTCGTTTGGTCAACTGTGTCCACCGACGACGTGATTGCACATCCAGGCTGGTAGCTGTTGTGTCCCTACAGGTGATGTGCGCCACACCCATGGACTTCCTTCTGTCTACAGTTGTTGACTGTGTGCCCGCTACCAGGTGGGGTTACCTTGCATCTGTAATGGTTACGGCATGTTGCTACTGTGTAATAAACATGTGCTTCACTTAGTGATGTGCGTTGTCTGTGGTCACACATTTGACTGCCATTTGCTTACTGCACCTGTGGGCTACTTGACTACAACTGGGAATGGGTGTGGTGTCTGTGCATTGCACCGTCTTCCCTGGCAACATCAGTGTAGGCAATGAGTCAGATGGCCTAGGTGTGTATGTGTTGTGTAGCCCTGGTGGTGTGTCTCCCTCATATGTGTCACGTTGCCTGTACTCACATGCCTGTGTTGTCCTTGCTGTTGCAGTTCGCATACACTGTGTAATTTTGCAGTTCATCATCCCCATAACAGCACCCACGTTGGAATCACGACAGAGGCAAGTATGGTGTATTAGTGTGTTTATTGTGATAATAGTGCATAGGATGGATTGTGCTGTACATGAATCTTGCAATCCCAAGTTCCTAGATGAATAGAAAGTCCAGGTAGACAGGATCCCCAGTATCGGGGCCACTGTTGTCTGACACATTGTTCCAACTTATACTCCCCATGCAATGTGTGGGAGTAGTGTTGCCATCAACAGGGTGAACAGTCTGTGCACAAAGGCGAAAATCCAGAACAGGTTCAGGCTTCCTGGGAGTTGCGCTTGGCCATCAGCCTCTCACTTTCCCCTCCTCGGACGACCCCTCTTCTTGGGGGGGGGGCCCTCAAGTGCAGGCTGCTGCGGTGCAGGGGACTCTCCGCCAGAGTCCTCCTCCCTCCCTGTGGCAGTTGCAGTTTGTTCGGTACCAGATGTTGTTGGCACACAGGGAGGTGTGGACTGGTTGCTGTTCATCTGGCGGAGGCATTGTAAAATGTCCCTGTGCACCGCCGTCATCTCATGTAGTACATCCCACTTGGACTCCACGCGGGTCATGTGGGAGTCCACACGTGACATGTGGGAGTCCACACGTGACATGTGTGACTCCACTTGGGACATGTGGGAGTCCAAGCGGGCATGATGGGCAGCCTGCTGCTGTTTGATGTCTCTGAGGAGCCCCACTACCTGGCTGAGCTCTCCGGTGCTGGACTGGTACGCATCAGCTATGCGTACCAGTTGTGGGTCTTCATGCACACCAGCAACGTCTGCAAGCAGCGACCTCTGTCTCCCACCCCTCCCACCACCCCTGCTGACATGTGCAGTGTGTGCAGTTGCACGCACAGATAACCCTGGTCCACCTTGGGGGTTGGTGGTGGTGGTGGTGTCCATGGCCCCAGGTTGGTCCAGGGTCACTGCGCTGGTGTTGTTCCTTATTCTGTCCATGTCGGCAGGGATGGTATTCGTGGTGACAGTCGTTGGAGGGGTGGGTGCAGGGGGTGCAGCTGGTGGACCTGCTGGTGCTGCAGCTGGTGGTCCTGCTGGTGCAGCATGTTGACTTGCACCGGATGTGCCAGGTTGTTCTTCATCGTCCGAGGAGGACAGAGGCTGTACGACGCCAGTGAGCTCGGCATCCTCTTGAGCCTGGGACTGGGACTCCTCAGCGTCTGCTGCTGTGTCCCTATCATCACCTGTTTTTGGGAGACACAAACAATGTATGTCATGTTTCTGCAGGCATCAGTGGTTGACACACCTGACAGTTGTGACTGTGCCTCGGGGTGCGGGCCTGTACATTGTATTGTCCTAAGTCGTCACAGTCAGGGGTTGATATTGGTGTGGCACATTGTCCTGCATTATTTGGGCATTTCTATGTATTCTCTGGGGTGTGAACATGGTCTGCATTGATTGTGTTTGGTTGACAGCCAGACCTCCTTCCCACCCACCCACCCACCCAGTCAGTTATCCCACCATGGAACGTGCTTGCATTGCAGGGAGTGTAAGTTGTCTCTCAGGATGTCAGTCAGTGGTGTCCTGCTGTTTGTTGGTGCACAGTTGGCAGCAGGGCCTTGTGCTCCCCACAGCAGTAGCCAGTGTCAGCCATCTTGTGAGTCCTTCTCCACTCCCTGTGATGTGAGCATGGTTCAGGGTGGTGTTGATGGGCCAGTTGTGAGGCTGAGCAATGTCTGTGACTACGACTCCCATCATGCTATTGCCTCCACCCCCTTCCCAGCATGCCCATGCTTCCTTCCTTTTGACTCTGCTTCCCTGTGGGGTGGGCTGGCTGTGCTGACAGGATGGCTGGGAGTGTTGTCCTGGCAGTTGTTTGGCTAAGAGTCCCAAGAGTGTCCCTGTGCTTCACACAACATAAGCCAGGGTGGTGGTGCTTTGTGGGATCTTGTGTTGGGATGGAGGGCATTGCATTCTACCAGGTGGGTACTGTGGAGTTTGTGTTGGGGGGGGGGTGTGAGGGGAGGTGCTGGTGACTATGGTCAGTGCTGCAAGTCCCCCTTCCCACCCAGCCAGCCAGATAGCCCACCATGGAACGTGCTTGCATTGCAGGGAGTGTAAGTTGTCTCTCAGGATGTCAGTCAGTGGTGTCCTGCTGTTTGTTGGTGCACAGTTGGCAGCAGGGCCTTGTGCTCCCCACAGCAGTAGCCAGTGTCAGCCATCTTGTGAGTCCTTCTCCACTCCCTGTGATGTGAGCATGGTTCAGGGTGGTGTTGATGGGCCAGTTGTGAGGCTGAGCAATGTCTGTGACTACGACTCCCATCATGCTATTGCCTCCACCCCCTTCCCAGCATGCCCATGCTTCCTTCCTTTTGACTCTGCTTCCCTGTGGGGTGGGCTGGCTGTGCTGACAGGATGGCTGGGAGTGTTGTCCTGGCAGTTGTTTGGCTAAGAGTCCCAAGAGTGTCCCTGTGCTTCACACAACATAAGCCAGGGTGGTGGTGCTTTGTGGGATCTTGTGTTAGGATGGAGGGCATTGCATTCTACCAGGTGGGTACTGTGGAGTTTGTGTTGGGGGGGGGTGTGAGGGGAGGTGCTGGTGACTATGGTCAGTGCTGCAAGTCCCCCTTCCCACCCAGCCAGCCAGATATCCCACCATGGAACGTGCTTGCATTGCAGGGAGTGTAAGTTGTCTCTCAGGATGTCAGTCAGTGGTGTCCTGCTGTTTGTTGGTGCACAGTTGGCAGCAGGGCCTTGTGCTCCCCACAGCAGTAGCCAGTGTCAGCCATCTTGTGAGTCCTTCTCCACTCCCTGTGATGTGAGCATGGTTCAGGGTGGTGTTGATGGGCCAGTTGTGAGGCTGAGCAATGTCTGTGACTACGACTCCCATCATGCTATTGCCTCCACCCCCTTCCCAGCATGCCCATGCTTCCTTCCTTTTGACTCTGCTTCCCTGTGGGGTGGGCTGGCTGTGCTGACAGGATGGCTGGGAGTGTTGTCCTGGCAGTTGTTTGGCTAAGAGTCCCAAGAGTGTCCCTGTGCTTCACACAACATAAGCCAGGGTGGTGGTGCTTTGTGGGATCTTGTGTTGGGATGGAGGGCATTGCATTCTACCAGGTGGGTACTGTGGAGTTTGTGTTGGGGGGGGTGTGAGGGGAGGTGCTGGTGACTATGGTCAGTGCTGCAAGTCCCCCTTCCCATCCAGCCAGCCAGATAGCCCACCATGGAACGTGCTTGCATTGCAGGGAGTGTAAGTTGTCTCTCAGGATGTCAGTCAGTGGTGTCCTGCTGTTTGTTGGTGCACAGTTGGCAGCAGGGCCTTGTGCTCCCCACAGCAGTAGCCAGTGTCAGCCATCTTGTGAGTCCTTCTCCACTCCCTGTGATTTGAGCATGGTTCAGGGTGGTGTTGATGGGACAGTTGTGGGGGGGGCAATATGTGTCACTGCGACTCCCATGATGCTATTGGCTACACTGACTTGGCCAGCATACACAGAATTCCTTCCTTTGAGTGGTCTTCACTGTGTGTTGGTGTTGTTGTGGTGGCTACATGTGTGGATGTGTGTTAGTTCTATTTGTGCCACTGCCTAGCTGTAGTTGTGGTTGTGTTTGTACATGTGTTGGCACAGTTGGATGTGACTTTTTTGATGGCATGTGTTGTGTTTATCTGACTGACATACACATTTTGGGATGATTCTGTTCTAGTTGCTGTGTAATTGCTATGTGTGCATGGTTTGACTCTCCCCTTGACAGTGATGTGTGTGTTTTGTGGCAGTTTATTGTGTACATTTGTTGTGTACTCACCAGGCTCTGGGATGTTCTCTAGTCCATATACGCTCACTGGCGGAAGGATGGCCCGCACCTTCTCCTCCCAGGGCCTGAGGTATATTGGCTTGGCAGGAGGGCCACTGCCGGTCTGTTGGCTGTTGCTGTAGTCTATCTTCAGCAGGTCCCGTACCCTCCTGCGCACGTCATACCACCTGTTCTGGATGTCCGTCTTTGTGCGCCGACATGATGATTGGGCGTTCACCCTGTTGATGATCCTCTCCCACATCTTGGTTTTCTGCGACATGGGGGTCTGTTGGACCAGAGTGCCAAACAGCTGTGGCTCCACCCTGAGGATCTCGTCTACCAGGACTTCCAATTCACAATCTAGGAACTTGGGATTCTTCTTGGGGGGCATGGTGATGGGTGGTGATGGTGAGTGATGTGTGTGTTGGTGTGCAGGTGAGGGTGTGTGAGTGTGTGTTTTGCTGGGTGTATGTGAGGTAGGTATTTGTTGGTGTGCTGATGGTGTGTGGCTTGTGTGAGGGATGAGCTGTGGGTGTGTGGTTGCTTTCTCTTGGGTGCTGGCAGTGAAATGGCATTTGCAAAGGCTCATGGTAGTGATTTGTGTCCTTTATATAGGTGGAGTTGTGGGTGTGTCTTTGTTCTCTGTCCCCACCCCCCCAGTATTTATTGGCTTGGTAATTGCTTGTTTGGCCTTTTTTTGGTTGATTTTTCCTTTGTGCTGTTTGTGTATGTTGGAAACGTTCTTGTGACCGAGTCGGACCCTGCATTGGTCTCGTACGGTGTTTTCCGTTTCGTTCACGCTGTGTTTGTGCAGTTTTGTATGCTGCGTACGCGTCGGTCGCGGTGTATTGTGTTGCTTCGGCTCGGTTTTGTATGCGTGTCGGTCGTACGGCTTGTCCTCCGTCCGACTCGGTCGTGTTTTTCGCGCCTTGCATCGTACTTTGCGGGTTGGAGTTGGCGGGTACGATTCGGTCGGATTTGTTCCGGGTGCGTGTCGGTCGGTTGGATTCGCGTGTTTTTCCGGCCGGATTGCTATTTTCCGAGCGGCTCGGTCGGTCGGCTTGGTTTCCTGACGTGTCGGTCGGATTTATCGCGGCTTGCATCGTACTTGGCGTGTCGGGCGCCACTGGTACGTGTCGGTCGGTATTTTTTCCGGATCCGAGTCGGTCGGTGCTTTTTCCGGCCCGAATCGGAATCGACCCCTAATTATTTAAAAGTAGCAAATATTAACAAACAAAAGTATTTAAAACATAAATGTATTTATTTTATTTCATACCCTATGACACCACACCAATAACAAAACACTTCAACATTTTTAATTACATTTATTACCATTATTAACATAATTAATCATCAATAAAAAAAAATCTTATTAATAAATTAAAAAAACATTAATTGAGTACACAAGCTTTAACACTCTAATATCCACAACACACACCTAAATTAAGCTATAAAATAATAAAAGACAATTATATATCATTTTTAAAAGTAAAACTATTACTAGTAACAACTAATAATTAAATAACAACATTTTATTTAATAACCAGCCTTTACCCCTTTAAAAGTAAAAACAAAACACAAAAAAACAAAACATTTACCCTAAAATAATATCAAATAATTAACATTAATTAACAATGATATATTATTAATTAAATACAAATTACTTCCCACCCTTTACTCCTATAAACACCACAACACACATAAAATTAATTACACAATTACCATAACTAATTACCAATTAACTAATTAAAATTAATTAACAACTAATTATTAATTTAATTACTTCCCATCCTTCCTACCCTTTACACCTATAAAAACTACCACACACAAATTTAATTAATTACACAATTAGCAAAATTAATGACAAATTAATTAATTAATTAAACTTCATTAACAACCAATTATTGATTCATAAATTAAAAATACATTTCTTCCTACCATTTACACCTATAATCTCCACAACACACACCTAAAATAATTACACAATTATGATAATTAATTACCAATTAATTAATTACAATTAATTAACAACCAATTATTAAATAATTAATAATACATTACTTTACACATTTAACACTATAACATCTAAATTAAACAAATATTAATAAATAAAAAAATTAAATATCATTAGATTCCTACCCACCCTATTCCCCTATAAACCCACAACCCGCTACGGAAATAAAAATGCAAAAATAAAATTTAAAAAAAATAGTAAATTGAATATAATTAAATTACTTCCCACCCTTTTCCCCTATAAACCCACAACCTGCTACGGAACTAAAAACGCATAATTCAAATAAAACAAATTAATAAATGTAATATAATTAAATTACTTCCCACCCTATTCCCCTATAAACCCCCAATCCGCTACGGAACTAAAAGGGCAAAATTCAAATAAAAAAAATATTAATAACTACTAAAAATGTAACTCCTATATTAAAAATACAAATCTCATACAAAAAAACATACATCACATACATATAAAATATATACTAAAATACATAACAATAATAAACGATATTTTTAACAACTATATTTTTGCAAACAATAATAAATACTTCGATATTTTTAAAATCGATATTACTTACCTTAAGTCGATATCTTGACCACGATATTCTTGCTGTCGATATTCCTGACTCATGATATTAATGACTCAATATTTGTGCAACTCGATATTTTTGACTCAATATTCTGTCTCTGCACCATTTTACACAGTAAGACTAGGGAGGAAGATGTTTTGAAAAATGTTTGGAAGAAAGAAGATGAATTTAAAAGAAAATGGTTTACACAAAACTGAAATTAGATAGAAGAGAAAAAGAGAAAATATGTGTTTACAAAAGAGGAACCTAAAATAGGACTAGACACGTGGGAATTAGTAATTGCGAACACACATTCGAACTTATGGGGGTACATGGTAAATTTTACAAGGGGAAGAAACAATTATTCCTGGAGTTTACTTTGTTTGTGGACAAGATGCTTAC
This sequence comes from Calotriton arnoldi, assembly GCA_963921515.1. Classification (NCBI taxonomy): domain Eukaryota; kingdom Metazoa; phylum Chordata; class Amphibia; order Caudata; family Salamandridae; genus Calotriton; species Calotriton arnoldi. Next base: position 31,553 of record CAWUFW010026385.1, read on the forward strand.
TTCAGTTATCTGCTGATTGGGAGGGTATTTGCTATTTAGTTGCATTGTTTCCTAAGATGTATATAGTACAGATGCATTAACAATGATACCATCACACAGACACATGTAGAGCAGAAGATGGAACTCAATTAGTGGGAGACATTTTTGGTGCAATAATACCACCAGTAGGTGATATAATTAATGATGAGAAGATTGGACAGTTGTCGACAAGTTGACAGGAGGTGAGGAAGGTGGTTGCCCGTCATTGGCACCTTATCAGAAGTGATCCTGTCATTCATAAAACAGTCAGCCAATTTCCCCAAATCACGTACCGTAAACCCAAAACATTACGTGATATGCTTGGTACATAGTTACACAGGTACATACAACAGGAGAGAGGGATGGCTACAGGAACAAAGTGGGTTCTTCAAATGTGGCAGGTGCAAGGCATGCAAGAGAAGCAGCAATATCAGAACATTTATCACAGCCACTGGTAAACAGAAACGCATTATCAAGTTTATTACCTGTGGGAGCGACTTCTATGTCTATGTCCTCACTTGTCCATGTGGTTTCAGGTACGTGGGCAGTACTATCGGCCCAGTCAAAAAGCGTATTTTGGAAAATTACAGGGCAATAATGAATCTAAATCAGGCATACCCTCATGCCAGACATTGGGCGAGGATGCATCAACAAAATTGCATCAACAAAATGCTGACCTTCTTGTTTTCTTTGCTATTGACAGGATCGAAAGGAAAGTCAGAGGTGGGAACAGAGAGAGACACCTACGGCAGAAAGAGTCTGAATACATCATTCTGCTCGGCAGCAAGTTTCCAGGAGGTTTGAATGAGAGTGAGGAGCTTCATATACACATCGGCTGATGTGGTACTTTACTGAAGTTGTATCATTCTGTTTGTCCTCTGTTTCTTGTCCCTTTTTTGTCCCTTTGTCTAGGACAAGGGGACTCTTCCTCCCTAAATTTCCTGTTACAATACTGTTGTGCTTTGCCGTATGACCCCTTGTGATTTGCACAGCAGGCCATTTTCTCTTCCCCCAGCAACCTGTGCCAACCCTTTACTTTTTTGTAGGATCCCACAATGTGTTCCTCCTGAGTCCTGTCCCCCACGGACCCTCTTGCGCCCTTTCTCCTCCTTTTCCAGCCTCATGCTCTTCAGTTTTGAGCTGTTCTTCTAAGTTTTTTCTGTTTGTATCAGCATGAGGCACACTTGTACGTTAATGCTCTCTTCTCAATATGATGAACACTTAGGGGCCGATTCCGATTCGGGCAGGAAATCTCTCCGACCGAGCCGGACCCGGAAGAATTCCGACCGAATCGGACCCTAGCAGTCCGACCGAACGAGTACGATGCGTTCACATGCTATCGGACTCGATTCGGTCGGACTCCCATTGAAGTCAATGGGAGCCGGTCGTACAACGCGTACGCGGGCTCCCATTGACTCAATGGGTACGAGGCGAACAAGGGCGCCCCTATAGCGGGTACGCGTCGAAGCGGGTCGCGCCGTACACGCACAGGTAGGGGGGACCCATGGGTCTCCCCTATGTGCGACTTCGCACGGCTAGGCATACAGGGGGGTCCGACACGGACCCCCAAAGTGCGGCTCCGACTGCTCTTTCGAGCCGGACGGCGCTGAGTTGGTCGGACTGCTCGCGGCGCGCATCGCACTTACCCGGCTGGGGAACGTCTCCATTGCGCGGTGCGAGTCGTGTCCGTGCGAGTCGGTCGGAGCGGTTGGGTCCCGCGAACGAGTCGGTCGGCGATTTCGCGTATGTTCGCATCGTATCTCGCTCGCCCAGACGCACGTCCGACTCGGTCGGGAATCAGGGCTCCGAATCGGATCCGGTAATGCCGAGTCCGATTCGAGCCCCACCGGCCGAGATCGGAATCGACCCCTTAGGCTTTTTGATTAGAGTTGGAGACTTCAGGTTACTATGTTTTAAGACACACTACGGATATGGTTCCACTTTGTTTGAGGGACATAGGCCACTTGGCCAGTTTGTATGCTACTCTCATTTTCTTTTGCTGTGAGCAGAGGGCCATCAACTGTGCAACATAAAAGTATACAATGTGGCAATATCCTATCTATGTCGTAAATATAGGGTTTTTTATCAGACATTACTGCAGCAAATAAATTGGAAATTGCCATGTGAATAGGAAATTTCTTAACCAATTGGCCATTTGTCTGTCATATGATTTTGCATTAACCTGAGTTGTTTATTATGTTTGCTGTACTTGGGCCACTTGGCCATTACCTGTGTGTTTTTTCATAAACATTGCCTTTTCACTACATAGGGGCCGATTCCGATTCGGGCCGGAAATCTCTCCGACCGAGCCGGACCCGGAGAGATTTCCGACCGAGTCGGACTCGTAGTAGCCGACCGAACGAGTACGATGCGCACGTATGCCCATCGGACTCGGTTCGGTCGGGACTCCCATTGAAGTCAATGGGAGCCGGTCGTACCACGCGTACGCGGGCTCCCATTGACTCAATGGGTGCGAGGCGGACAAGGGCGCCCCCTACAGCGTGTACGCTGGCGAAGCGACTCGCGCCGTACACGCACCGGTGAGGGGGACCCATGGGTGTCATGTTTCGGTAGGAGTTC
>CAWUFW010026386.1:0-34129 GCA_963921515.1 Calotriton arnoldi
CTTCAGCCAGGATAGCTTGATTCCAGTGGCACAGTGAGTCCAGGGACCCACGTCTGGGCATACCCGGCGCACTTAGGGCGAGAAGCAAAGACACACAATTGATGGACGGAATGCAGAACAAATCAAAACATTCACCCCCAGTCATGAGATCTGGGTTAAATCCATCATTCTTTTGCTCACCATGCCACCCCAGTTTAGACCTGGCCATATGCAAATCAGTCTTGACCCTGTGCCTCATGGGAACAGTCCAGCCCAGAACTGCCAAGCCAGGTCCTCCCTGAACCGGAAACAAGCATCCTAGGACCGGGCTTCGGGGTTTCACCCTCTTCAGCCAGGATAGCTTGATTCCAGTGGCACAGTGGCACAGTGAGCCCGGGACCCACGTCTGGGCATACCCGGCGCACTCAGGGCGAGGAAGCAAAGATACACAATTGATGGACGGAATGCAGGAACAAATCAAAACATTCACCCCCAGTCATGAGATCTGGGTTAAATCCACTCATTCTTTTGCTCACCATGCCACCCCAGTTTAGACCTGGCCATATGCAAATCAGTCTTGACCCTGTGCCTCATGGGAACAGTCCAGCCCGAACTGCCAAGCCAGGTCCTCCCTGGACCGGAAACAAGCATCCTAGGACCGGTTTCGGGGTTTCACCCTCTTCAGCCAGGATAGCTTGATTCCAGTGGCACAGTGAGCCCGGGACCACGTCTGGGCATACCCGCGGCGCACTTAGGGCGAGGAAGCAAAAGACACACAATTGATGGACGGAATGCAGAACAAATCAAAACATTCACCCCCAGTCATGAGATCTGGGTGAAATCCATCATTCTTTTGCTCACCATGCCACCCCTGTTTAGACCTGGCCATATGCAAATCAGTCTTGACCCTGTGCCTCATGGGAACAGTCCAGCCCGAACTGCCAAGCCAGGTCCTCCCTGGACCGGAAACAAGCATCCTAGGACCGGTTTCGGGTTTCACCCCTCTTCAGCGAGGATAAGCTTGATTCCAGTGGCACAGTGAGCCCGGGACCCACGTCTGGGCATACCCAGCGCACTTAGGGCGAGGAAGCAAAAGACACACAATTGATGGACGGAATGCAGAACAAATCAAAACATTCACCCCAGTCATGAGATCTGGGTTAAATCCATCATTCTTTTGCTCACCATGCCACCCCAGTTTAGACCTGGCCATAGCAAATCAGCCTTGACCCTGTGCCTCATGGGAACAGTCCAGCCCGAACTGCCAAGCCAGGTCCTCCCTGGACCGGAAACCAAGCATCCTAGGACCGGTTTCGGGGGTTTCACCCTCTTCAGCCAGGATAGCTTGATTCCAGGTGGCACAGTGAGCCCGGGACCCACGTCTGGGCATACCCGGCGCACTTAGGGCGAGGAAGCAAAAGACACACAATTGATGGACGGAATGCAGAACAAATCAAAACATTCACCCCCAGTCATGAGATCTGGGTTAAATCCATCATTCTTTTGCTCACCATGCCACCCCAGTTTAGACCTGGCCATATGCAAATCAGTCTTGACCCTGTGCCTCATGGGAACAGTCTAGCCCGAACTGCCAAGCCAGGTCCTCCCTGGACCGGAAACAAGCATCCTAGGACCGGTTTCGGGGTTTCACCCCTCTTCAGCCAGGATAGCTTGATTCCAGTGGCACAGTGAGCCCGGGACCCACGTCTGGGCATACCCGGCGCACTTAGGGCGAGGAAGCAAAAGACACACAATTGATGGACGGAATGCAGAACAAATCAAAACATTCACCCCCAGTCATGAGATCTGGGTTAAATCCATCATTCTTTTGCTCACCATGCCACCCCAGTTTAGACCTGGCCATATGCAAATCAGTCTTGACCCTGTGCCTCATGGGAACAGTCCAGCCCGAACTGCCAAGCCAGGTCCTCCCTGGACCGGAAACAAGCATCCTAGGACCGGTTTCGGGGTTTCACCCCTCTTCAGCCAGGATAGCTTGATTCCAGTGGCACAGTGAGCCCGGGACCCACGTCTGGGGCATACCCGGCGCACTTAGGGCGAGGAAGCAAAAGACACACAATTGATGGACGGAATGCAGAACAAATCAAAACATTCACCCCCAGTCATGAGATCTGGGTTAAATCCATCATTCTTTTTGCTCACCATGCCACCCCAGTTTAGACCTGGCCATATGCCAAATCAGTCTTGACCCTGTGCCTCATGGGAACAGTCCAGCCCGAACTGCCAAGCCAGGTCCTCCCTGGACCGGAAACAAGCATCCTAGGACCGGTTTCGGGGTTTCACCCCTCTTCAGCCAGGATAGCTTGATTCCAGTGGCACAGTGAGCCCGGGACCCACGTCTGGGCATACCCGGCGCACTTAGGGCGAGGAAGCAAAAGACACACAATTGATGGACGGAATGCAGAACAAATCAAAACATTCACCCCCAGTCATGAGATCTGGGTTAAATCCATCATTCTTTTGCTCACCATGCCACCCCAGTTTAGACCTGGCCATATGCAAATCAGTCTTGACCCTGTGCCTCATGGGAACAGTCCAGCCCGAACTGCCAAGCCAGGTCCTCCCTGGACCGGAAACAAGCATCCTAGGACCGGTTTCGGGGTTTCACCCCTCTTCAGCCAGGATAGCTTGATTCCAGTGGCACAGTGAGCCCGGGACCCACGTCTGGGCATACCCGGCGCACTTAGGGCGAGGAAGCAAAGACACACAATTGATGGACGGAATGCAGAACAAATCAAAACATTCACCCCCAGTCATGAGATCTGGGTTAAATCCATCATTCTTTTGCTCACCATGCCACCCCAGTTTAGACCTGGCCATATGCAAATCAGTCTTGACCCTGTGCCTCATGGGAACAGTCCAGCCCGAACTGCCAAGCCAGGTCCTCCCTGGACCGGAAACAAGCATCCTAGGACCGGTTTCGGGGTTTCACCCTCTTCAGCCAGGATAGCTTGATTCCAGTGGCACAGTGAGCCCGGGACCCACGTCTGGGCATACCCGGCGCACTTAGGGCGAGGAAGCAAAAGACACACAATTGATGGACGGAATGCAGAACAAATCAAAACATTCACCCCCAGTCATAGAGATCTGGGTTAAATCCATCATTCTTTTGCTCACCATGCCACCCCAGTTTAGACCTGGCCATATGCAAATCAGTCTTGACCCTGTGCCTCATGGGAACAGTCCAGCCCGAACTGCCAAGCCAGGTCCTCCCTGGACCGGAAACAAGCATCCTAGGACCGGTTTCGGGGTTTCACCCCTCTTCAGCCAGGATAGCTTGATTCCAGTGGCACAGTGAGCCCGGGACCCACGTCTGGGCATACCCGGCGCACTTAGGGCGAGGAAGCAAAAGACACACAATTGATGGACGGAATGCAGAACAAATCAAAACATTCACCCCCAGTCATGAGATCTGGGTTAAATCCATCATTCTTTTGCTCACCATGCCACCCCAGTTTAGACCTGGCCATATGCAAATCAGTCTTGACCCTGTGCCTCATGGGAACAGTCCAGCCCGAACTGCCAAGCCAGGTCCTCCCTGGACCGGAAACAAGCATCCTAGGACCGGTTTCGGGGTTTCACCCCTCTTCAGCCAGGATAGCTTGATTCCAGTGGCACAGTGAGCCCGGGACCCACGTCTGGGCATACCCGGCGCACTTAGGGCGAGGAAGCAAAAGACACACAATTGATGGACGGAATGCAGAACAAATCAAAACATTCACCCCCAGTCATGAGATCTGGGTTAAATCCATCATTCTTTTGCTCACCATGCCACCCCAGTTTAGACCTGGCCATATGCAAATCAGTCTTGACCCTGTGCCTCATGGGAACAGTCCAGCCCGAACTGCCAAGCCAGGTCCTCCCTGGACCGGAAACAAGCATCCTAGGACCGGTTTCGGGGTTTCACCCCTCTTCAGCCAGGATAGCTTGATTCCAGTGGCACAGTGAGCCCGGGACCCACGTCTGGGCATACCCGGCGCACTTAGGGCGAGGAAGCAAAAGACACACAATTGATGGACGGAATGCAGAACAAATCAAAACATTCACCCCCAGTCATGAGATCTGGGTTAAATCCATCATTCTTTTGCTCACCATGCCACCCCAGTTTAGACCTGGCCATATGCAAATCAGTCTTGACCCTGTGCCTCATGGGAACAGTCCAGCCCGAACTGCCAAGCCAGGTCCTCCTGGACCGGAAACAAGCATCCTAGGACCGGTTTCGGGGTTTCACCCCTCTTCAGCCAGGATAGCTTGATTCCAGTGGCACAGTGAGCCCGGGACCCACGTCTGGGCATACCCGGCGCACTTAGGGCGAGGAAGCAAAAGACACACAATTGATGGACGGAATGCAGAACAAATCAAAACATTCACCCCCAGTCATGAGATCTGGGTTAAATCCATCATTCTTTTGCTCACCATGCCACCCCAGTTTAGACCTGGCCATATGCAAATCAGTCTTGACCCTGTGCCTCATGGGAACAGTCCAGCCCGAACTGCCAAGCCAGGTCCTCCCTGGACCGGAAACAAGCATCCTAGGACCGGTTTCGGGGTTTCACCCCTCTTCAGCCAGGATAGCTTGATTCCAGTGGCACAGTGAGCCCGGGACCCACGTCTGGGCATACCCGGCGCACTTAGGGCGAGGAAGCAAAAGACACACAATTGATGGACGGAATGCAGAACAAATCAAAACATTCACCCCCAGTCATGAGATCTGGGTTAAATCCATCATTCTTTTGCTCACCATGCCACCCCAGTTTAGACCTGGCCATATGCAAATCAGTCTTGACCCTGTGCCTCATGGGAACAGTCCAGCCCGAACTGCCAAGCCAGGTCCTCCCTGGACCGGAAACAAGCATCCTAGGACCGGTTTCGGGGTTTCACCCCTCTTCAGCCAGGATAGCTTGATTCCAGTGGCACAGTGAGCCCGGGACCCACGTCTGGGCATACCCGGCGCACTTAGGGCGAGGAAGCAAAAGACACACAATTGATGGACGGAATGCAGAACAAATCAAAACATTCACCCCCAGTCATGAGATCTGGGTTAAATCCATCATTCTTTTGCTCACCATGCCACCCCAGTTTAGACCTGGCCATATGCAAATCAGTCTTGACCCTGTGCCTCATGGGAACAGTCCAGCCCGAACTGCCAAGCCAGGTCCTCCCTGGACCGGAAACAAGCATCCTAGGACCGGTTTCGGGGTTTCACCCTCTTCAGCCAGGATAGCTTGATTCCAGTGGCACAGTGAGCCCGGGACCCACGTCTGGGCATACCCGGCGCACTTAGGGCGAGGAAGCAAAAGACACACAATTGATGGACGGAATGCAGAACAAATCAAAACATTCACCCCCAGTCATGAGATCTGGGTTAAATCCATCATTCTTTTGCTCACCATGCCACCCCAGTTTAGACCTGGCCATATGCAAATCAGTCTTGACCCTGTGCCTCATGGGAACAGTCCAGCCCGAACTGCCAAGCCAGGTCCTCCCTGGACCGGAAACAAGCATCCTAGGACCGGTTTCGGGGTTTCACCCCTCTTCAGCCAGGATAGCTTGATTCCAGTGGCACAGTGAGCCCGGGACCCACGTCTGGGCATGCCCGGCGCACTTAGGGCGAGGAAGCAAAAGACACACAATTGATGGACGGAATGCAGAACAAATCAAAACATTCACCCCCAGTCATGAGATCTGGGTTAAATCCATCATTCTTTTGCTCACCATGCCACCCCAGTTTAGACCTGGCCATATGCAAATCAGTCTTGACCCTGTGCCTCATGGGAACAGTCCAGCCCGAACTGCCAAGCCAGGTCCTCCCTGGACCGGAAACAAGCATCCTAGGACCGGTTTCGGGGTTTCACCCCTCTTCAGCCAGGATAGCTTGATTCCAGTGGCACAGTGAGCCCGGGACCCACGTCTGGGCATACCCGGCGCACTTAGGGCGAGGAAGCAAAAGACACACAATTGATGGACGGAATGCAGAACAAATCAAAACATTCACCCCCAGTCATGAGATCTGGGTTATATCCATCATTCTTTTGCTCACCATGCCACCCCAGTTTAGACCTGGCCATATGCAAATCAGTCTTGACCCTGTGCCTCATGGGAACAGTCCAGCCCGAACTGCCAAGCCAGGTCCTCCCTGGATCGGAAACAAGCATCCTTGGACCGGTTTCGGGGTTTCACCCCTCTTCAGCCAGGATAGCTTGATTCCAGTGGCACAGTGAGCCCGGGACCGACGTCTGGGCATACCCGGTGCACTTAGGGCGAGGAAGCAAAAGACACACAATTGATGGACGGAATGCAGAACAAATCAAAACATTCACCCCCAGTCATGAGATCTGGGTTAAATCCATCATTCTTTTGCTCACCATGCCACCCCAGTTTAGACCTGGCCATATGCAAATCAGTCTTGACCCTGTGCCTCATGGGAACAGTCCAGCCCGAACTGCCAAGCCAGGTCCTCCCTGGACCGGAAACAAGCATCCTAGGACCGGTTTCAGGGTTTCACCCCTCTTCAGCCAGGATAGCTTGATTCCAGTGGCACAGTGAGCCCGGGACCCACGTCTGGGCATACCCGGCGCACTTAGGGCGAGGAAGCAAAAGACACACAATTGATGGACGGAATGCAGAACAAATCAAAACATTCACCCCCAGTCATGAGATCTGGGTTAAATCCATCATTCTTTTGCTCACCATGCCACCCCAGTTTAGACCTGGCCATATGCAAATCAGTCTTGACCCTGTGCCTCATGGGAACAGTCCAGCCCGAACTGCCAAGCCAGGTCCTCCCTGGACCGGAAACAAGCATCCTAGGACCGGTTTCGGGGTTTCACCCCTCTTCAGCCAGGATAGCTTGATTCCAGTGGCACAGTGAGCCCGGGACCCACGTCTGGGCATACCCGGCGCACTTAGGGCGAGGAAGCAAAAGACACACAATTGATGGACGGAATGCAGAACAAATCAAAACATTCACCCCCAGTCATGAGATCTGGGTTAAATCCATCATTCTTTTGCTCACCATGCCACCCCAGTTTAGACCTGGCCATATGCAAATCAGTCTTGACCCTGTGCCTCATGGGAACAGTCCAGCCCGAACTGCCAAGCCAGGTCCTCCCTGGACCGGAAACAAGCATCCTAGGACCGGTTTCGGGGTTTCACCCCTCTTCAGCCAGGATAGCTTGATTCCAGTGGCACAGTGAGCCCGGGACCCACGTCTGGGCATACCCGGCGCACTTAGGGCGAGGAAGCAAAAGACACACAATTGATGGACGGAATGCAGAACAAATCAAAACATTCACCCCCAGTCATGAGATCTGGGTTAAATCCATCATTCTTTTGCTCACCATGCCACCCCAGTTTAGACCTGGCCATATGCAAATCAGTCTTGACCCTGTGCCTCATGGGAACAGTCCAGCCCGAACTGCCAAGCCAGGTCCTCCCTGGACCGGAAACAAGCATCCTAGGACCGGTTTCGGGGTTTCACCCCTCTTCAGCCAGGATAGCTTGATTCCAGTGGCACAGTGAGCCCGGGACCCACGTCTGGGCATACCCGGCGCACTTAGGGCGAGGAAGCAAAAGACACACAATTGATGGACGGAATGCAGAACAAATCAAAACATTCACCCCCAGTCATGAGATCTGGGTTAAATCCATCATTCTTTTGCTCACCATGCCACCCCAGTTTAGACCTGGCCATATGCAAATCAGTCTTGACCCTGTGCCTCATGGGAACAGTCCAGCCCGAACTGCCAAGCCAGGTCCTCCCTGGACCGGAAACAAGCATCCTAGGACCGGTTTCGGGGTTTAACCCCTCTTCAGCCAGGATAGCTTGATTCCAGTGGCACAGTGAGCCCGGGACCCACGTCTGGGCATACCCGGCGCACTTAGGGCGAGGAAGCAAAAGATACACAATTGATGGACGGAATGCAGAACAAATCAAAACATTCACCCCCAGTCATGAGATCTGGGTTATATCCATCATTCTTTTGCTCACCATGCCACCCCAGTTTAGACCTGGCCATATGCAAATCAGTCTTGACCCTGTGCCTCATGGGAACAGTCCAGCCCGAACTGCCAAGCCAGGTCCTCCCTGGACCGGAAACAAGCATCCTAGGACCGGTTTCGGGGTTTCACCCCTCTTCAGCCCGGATAGCTTGATTCCAGTGGCACAGTGAGCCCGGGACCCACGTCTGGGCATACCCGGCGCACTTAGGGCGAGGAAGCAAAAGACACACAATTGATGGACGGAATGCAGAACAAATCAAAACATTCACCCCCAGTCATGAGATCTGGGTTAAATCCATCATTCTTTTGCTCACCATGCCACCCCAGTTTAGACCTGGCCATATGCAAATCAGTCTTGACCCTGTGCCTCATGGGAACAGTCCAGCCCGAACTGCCAAGCCAGGTCCTCCCTGGACCGGAAACAAGCATCCTAGGACCGGTTTCGGGGTTTCACCCCTCTTCAGCCAGGATAGCTTGATTCCAGTGGCACAGTGAGCCAGGGACCCACGTCTGGGCATACCCGGCGCACTTAGGGCGAGGAAGCAAAAGACACACAATTGATGGACGGAATGCAGAACAAATCAAAACATTCACCCCCAGTCATGAGATCTGGGTTAAATCCATCATTCTTTTGCTCACCATGCCACCCCAGTTTAGACCTGGCCATATGCAAATCAGTCTTGACCCTGTGCCTCATGGGAACAGTCCAGCCCGAACTGCCAAGCCAGGTCCTCCCTGGACCGGAAACAAGCATCCTAGGACCGGTTTCGGGGTTTCACCCCTCTTCAGCCAGGATAGCTTGATTCCAGTGGCACAGTGAGCCCGGGACCCACGTCTGGGCATACCCGGCGCACTTAGGGCGAGGAAGCAAAAGACACACAATTGATGGACGGAATGCAGAACAAATCAAAACATTCACCCCCAGTCATGAGATCTGGTTTAAATCCATCATTCTTTTGCTCACCATGCCACCCCAGTTTAGACCTGGCCATATGCAAATCAGTCTTGACCCTGTGCCTCATGGGAACAGTCCAACCCGAACTGCCAAGCCATGTCCTCCCTGGACCGGAAACAAGCATCCTAGGACCGGTTTCGGGGTTTCACCCCTCTTCAGCCAGGATAGCTTGATTCCAGTGGCACAGTGAGCCCGGGACCCACGTCTGGGCATACCCGGCGCACTTAGGGCGAGGAAGCATAAGACACACAATTGATGGACGGAATGCAGAACAAATCAAAACATTCACCCCCAGTCATGAGATCTGGGTTAAATCCATCATTCTTTTGCTCACCATGCCACCCCAGTTTAGACCTGGCCATATGCAAATCAGTCTTGACCCTGTGCCTCATGGGAACAGTCCAGCTAGAACTGCCAAGCAAGGTCCTCCCTGGACCGGAAACAAGCATCCTAGGACCGGTTTCGGGGTTTCACCCCTCTTCAGCCAGGATAGCTTGATTCCAGTGGCACAGTGAGCCCGGGACCCACGTCTGGGCATACCCGGCGCACTTAGGGCGAGGAAGCAAAAGACACACAATTGATGGACGGAATGCAGAACAAATCAAAACATTCACCCCCAGTCATGAGATCTGGGTTAAATCCATCATTCTTTTGCTCACCATGCCACCCCAGTTTAGACCTGGCCATATGCAAATCAGTCTTGACCCTGTGCCTCATGGGAACAGTCCAGCCCGAACTGCCAAGCCAGGTCCTCCCTGGACCGGAAACAAGCATCCTAGGACCGGTTTTGGGGTTTCACCCCTCTTCAGCCAGGATAGCTTGATTCCAGTGGCACAGTGAGCCCGGGACCCACGTCTGGGCATACCCGGCGCACTTAGGGCGAGGAAGCAAAAGACGCACAATTGATGGACGGAATGCAGAACAAATCAAAACATTCACCCCCAGTCATGAGATCTGGGTTAAATCCATCATTCTTTTGCTCACCATGCCACCCCAGTTTAGACCTGGCCATATGCAAATCAGTCTTGACCCTGTGCCTCATGGGAACAGTCCAGCCCGAACTGCCAAGCCAGGTCCTCCCTGGACCGGAAACAAGCATCCTAGGACCGGTTTCGGGGTTTCACCCCTCTTCAGCCAGGATAGCTTGATTCCAGTGGCACAGTGAGCCCGGGACCCATGTCTGGGCATACCCGGCGCACTTAGGGCGAGGAAGCAAAAGACACACAATTGATGGACGGAATGCAGAACAAATCAAAACATTCACCCCCAGTCATGAGATCTGGGTTAAATCCATCATTCTTTTGCTCACCATGCCACCCCAGTTTAGACCTGGCCATATGCAAATCAGTCTTGACCCTGTGCCTCATGGGAACAGTCCAGCTAGAACTGCCAAGCAAGGTCCTCCCTGGACCGGAAACAAGCATCCTAGGACCGGTTTCGGGGTTTCACCCCTCTTCAGCCAGGATAGCTTGATTCCAGTGGCACAGTGAGCCCGGGACCCACGTCTGGGCATGTCCGGCGCACTTAGGGCGAGGAAGCAAAAGACACACAATTGATGGACGGAATGCAGAACAAATCAAAACATTCACCCCCAGTCATGAGATCTGGGTTAAATCCATCATTCTTTTGCTCACCATGCCACCCCAGTTTAGACCTGGCCATATGCAAATCAGTCTTGACCCTGTGCCTCATGGGAACAGTCCAGCCCGAACTGCCAAGCCAGGTCCTCCCTGGACCGGAAACAAGCATCCTAGGACCGGTTTCGGGGTTTAACCCCTCTTCAGCCAGGATAGCTTGATTCCAGTGGCACAGTGAGCCCGGGACCCACGTCTGGGCATACCCGGCGCACTTAGGGCGAGGAAGCAAAAGACACACAATTGATGGACGGAATGCAGAACAAATCAAAACATTCACCCCCAGTCATGAGATCTGGGTTAAATCCATCATTCTTTTGCTCACCATGCCACCCCAGTTTAGACCTGGCCATATGCAAATCAGTCTTGACCCTGTGCCTCATGGGAACAGTCCAGCCCGAACTGCCAAGCCAGGTCCTCCCTGGATCGGAAACAAGCATCCTAGGACCGGTTTCGGGGTTTCACCCCTCTTCAGCCAGGATAGCTTGATTCCAGTGGCACAGTGAGCCCGGGACCGACGTCTGGGCATACCCGGCGCACTTAGGGCGAGGAAGCAAAAGACACACAATTGATGGACGGAATGCAGAACAAATCAAAACATTCACCCCCAGTCATGAGATCTGGGTTAAATCCATCATTCTTTTGCTCACCATGCCACCCCAGTTTAGACCTGGCCATATGCAAATCAGTCTTGACCCTGTGCCTCATGGGAACAGTCCAGCCCGAACTGCCAAGCCAGGTCCTCCCTGGACCGGAAACAAGCATCCTAGGACCGGTTTCGGGGTTTCACCCCTCTTCAGCCAGGATAGCTTGATTCCAGTGGCACAGTGAGCCCGGGACCCACGTCTGGGCATACCCGGCGCACTTAGGGCGAGGAAGCAAAAGACACACAATTGATGGACGGAATGCAGAACAAATCAAAACATTCACCCCCAGTCATGAGATCTGGGTTAAATCCATCATTCTTTTGCTCACCATGCCACCCCAGTTTAGACCTGGCCATATGCAAATCAGTCTTGACCCTGTGCCTCATGGGAACAGTCCAGCCCGAACTGCCAAGCCAGGTCCTCCCTGGACCGGAAACAAGCATCCTAGGACCGGTTTCGGGGTTTCACCCCTCTTCAGCCAGGATAGCTTGATTCCAGTGGCACAGTGAGCCCGGGACCCACGTCTGGGCATACCCGGCGCACTTAGGGCGAGGAAGCAAAAGACACACAATTGATGGACGGAATGCAGAACAAATCAAAACATTCACCCCCAGTCATGAGATCTGGGTTAAATCCATCATTCTTTTGCTCACCATGCCACCCCAGTTTAGACCTGGCCATATGCAAATCAGTCTTGACCCTGTGCCTCATGGGAACAGTCCAGCCCGAACTGCCAAGCCAGGTCCTCCCTGGACCGGAAACAAGCATCCTAGGACCGGTTTCGGGGTTTCACCCCTCTTCAGCCAGGATAGCTTGATTCCAGTGGCACAGTGAGCCAGGGACCCACGTCTGGGCATACCCGGCGCACTTAGGGCGAGGAAGCAAAAGACACACAATTGATGGACGGAATGCAGAACAAATCAAAACATTCACCCCCAGTCATGAGATCTGGGTTAAATCCATCATTCTTTTGCTCACCATGCCACCCCAGTTTAGACCTGGCCATATGCAAATCAGTCTTGACCCTGTGCCTCATGGGAACAGTCCAGCCCGAACTGCCAAGCCAGGTACTCCCTGGACCGGAAACAAGCATCCTAGGACCGGTTTCGGGGTTTCACCCCTCTTCAGCCAGGATAGCTTGATTCCAGTGGCACAGTGAGCCCGGGACCCACGTCTGGGCATACCCGGCGCACTTAGGGCGAGGAAGCAAAAGACACACAATTGATGGACGGAATGCAGAACAAATCAAAACATTCACCCCCAGTCATGAGATCTGGTTTAAATCCATCATTCTTTTGCTCACCATGCCACCCCAGTTTAGACCTGGCCATATGCAAATCAGTCTTGACCCTGTGCCTCATGGGAACAGTCCAGCCCGAACTGCCAAGCCAGGTCCTCCCTGGACCGGAAACAAGCATCCTAGGACCGGTTTCGGGGTTTCACCCCTCTTCAGCCAGGATAGCTTGATTCCAGTGGCACAGTGAGCTCGGGACCCACGTCTGGGCATACCCGGCGCACTTAGGGCGAGGAAGCATAAGACACACAATTGATGGACGGAATGCAGAACAAATCAAAACATTCACCCCCAGTCATGAGATCTGGGTTAAATCCATCATTCTTTTGCTCACCATGCCACCCCAGTTTAGACCTGGCCATATGCAAATCAGTCTTGACCCTGTGCCTCATGGGAACAGTCCAGCTAGAACTGCCAAGCAAGGTCCTCCCTGGACCGGAAACAAGCATCCTAGGACTGGTTTCGGGGTTTCACCCCTCTTCAGCCAGGATAGCTTGATTCCAGTGGCACAGTGAGCCCGGGACCCACGTCTGGGCATACCCGGCGCACTTAGGGCGAGGAAGCAAAAGACACACAATTGATGGACGGAATGCAGAACAAATCAAAACATTCACCCCCAGTCATGAGATCTGGGTTAAATCCATCATTCTTTTGCTCACCATGCCACCCCAGTTTAGACCTGGCCATATGCAAATCAGTCTTGACCCTGTGCCTCATGGGAACAGTCCAGCCCGAACTGCCAAGCCAGGTCCTCCCTGGACCGGAAACAAGCATCCTAGGACCGGTTTTGGGGTTTCACCCCTCTTCAGCCAGGATAGCTTGATTCCAGTGGCACAGTGAGCCCGGGACCCACGTCTGGGCATACCCGGCGCACTTAGGGCGAGGAAGCAAAAGACGCACAATTGATGGACGGAATGCAGAACAAATCAAAACATTCACCCCCAGTCATGAGATCTGGGTTAAATCCATCATTCTTTTGCTCAACATGCCACCCCAGTTTAGACCTGGCCATATGCAAATCAGTCTTGACCCTGTGCCTCATGGGAACAGTCTAGCCCGAACTGCCAAGCCAGGTCCTCCCTGGACCGGAAACAAGCATCCTAGGACCGGTTTCGGGGTTTCACCCCTCTTCAGCCAGGATAGCTTGATTCCAGTGGCACAGTGAGCCCGGGACCCACGTCTGGGCATACCCGGCGCACTTAGGGCGAGGAAGCAAAAGACACACAATTGATGGACGGAATGCAGAACAAATCAAAACATTCACCCCCAGTCATGAGATCTGGGTTAAATCCATCATTCTTTTGCTCACCATGCCACCCCAGTTTAGACCTGGCCATATGCAAATCAGTCTTGACCCTGTGCCTCATGGGAACAGTCCAGCTAGAACTGCCAAGCAAGGTCCTCCCTGGACCGGAAACAAGCATCCTAGGACCGGTTTCGGGGTTTCACCCCTCTTCAGCCAGGATAGCTTGATTCCAGTGGCACAGTGAGCCCGGGACCCACGTCTGGGCATGCCCGGCGCACTTAGGGCGAGGAAGCAAAAGACACACAATTGATGGACGGAATGCAGAACAAATCAAAATATTCACCCCCAGTCATGAGATCTGGGTTAAATCCATCATTCTTTTGCTCACCATGCCACCCCAGTTTAGACCTGGCCATATGCAAATCAGTCTTGACCCTGTGCCTCATGGGAACAGTCCAGCCCGAACTGCCAAGCCAGGTCCTCCCTGGACCGGAAACAAGCATCCTAGGACCGGTTTCGGGGTTTAACCCCTCTTCAGCCAGGATAGCTTGATTCCAGTGGCACAGTGAGCCCGGGACCCACGTCTGGGCATACCCGGCGCACTTAGGGCGAGGAAGCAAAAGACACACAATTGATGGACGGAATGCAGAACAAATCAAAACATTCACCCCCAGTCATGAGATCTGGGTTAAATCCATCATTCTTTTGCTCACCATGCCACCCCAGTTTAGACCTGGCCATATGCAAATCAGTCTTGACCCTGTGCCTCATGGGAACAGTCCAGCCCGAACTGCCAAGCCAGGTCCTCCCTGGACCGGAAACAAGCATCCTAGGACCGGTTTCGGGGTTTCACCCCTCTTCAGCCAGGATAGCTTGATTCCAGTGGCACAGTGAGCCCGGGACCGACGTCTGGGCATACCCGGCGCACTTAGGGCGAGGAAGCAAAAGACACACAATTGATGGACGGAATGCAGAACAAATCAAAACATTCACCCCCAGTCATGAGATCTGGGTTAAATCCATCATTCTTTTGCTCACCATGCCACCCCAGTTTAGACCTGGCCATATGCAAATCAGTCTTGACCCTGTGCCTCATGGGAACAGTCCAGCCCGAACTGCCAAGCCAGGTCCTCCCTGGACCGGAAACAAGCATCCTAGGACCGGTTTCGGGGTTTCACCCCTCTTCAGCCAGGATAGCTTGATTCCAGTGGCACAGTGAGCCCGGGACCCACGTCTGGGCATACCCGGCGCACTTAGGGCGAGGAAGCAAAAGACACACAATTGATGGACGGAATGCAGAACAAATCAAAACATTCACCCCCAGTCATGAGATCTGGGTTAAATCCATCATTCTTTTGCTCACCATGCCACCCAAGTTTAGACCTGGCCATATGCAAATCAGTCTTGACCCTGTGCCTCATGGGAACAGTCCAGCTAGAACTGCCAAGCAAGGTCCTCCCTGGACCGGAAACAAGCATCCTAGGACCGGTTTCGGGGTTTCACCCCTCTTCAGCCAGGATAGCTTGATTCCAGTGGCACAGTGAGCCCGGGACCCACGTCTGGGCATACCCGGCGCACTTAGGGCGAGGAAGCAAAAGACACACAATTGATGGACGGAATGCAGAACAAATCAAAACATTCACCCCCAGTCATGAGATCTGGGTTAAATCCATCATTCTTTTGCTCACCATGCCACCCCAGTTTAGACCTGGCCATATGCAAATCAGTCTTGACCCTGTGCCTCATGGGAACAGTCCAGCCCGAACTGCCAAGCCAGGTCCTCCCTGGACCGGAAACAAGCATCCTAGGACCGGTTTCGGGGTTTCACCCCTCTTCAGCCAGGATAGCTTGATTCCAGTGGCACAGTGAGCCCGGGACCCACGTCTGGGCATACCCGGCGCACTTAGGTCGAGGAAGCAAAAGATACACAATTGATGGACGGAATGCAGAACAAATCAAAACATTCACCCCCAGTCATGAGATCTGGGTTATATCCATCATTCTTTTGCTCACCATGCCACCCCAGTTTAGACCTGGCCATATGCAAATCAGTCTTGACCCTGTGCCTCATGGGAACAGTCCAGCCCGAACTGCCAAGCCAGGTCCTCAATGGATCGGAAACAAGCATCCTTGGACCGGTTTCGGGGTTTAACCCCTCTTCAGCCAGGATAGCTTGATTCCAGTGGCACAGTGAGCCCGGGACCCACGTCTGGGCATACCCGGCGCACTTAGGGCAAGGAAGCAAAAGACACACAATTGATGGACGGAATGCAGAACAAATCAAAACATTCACCCCCAGTCATGAGATCTGGGTTAAATCCATCATTCTTTTGCTCACCATGCCACCCCAGTTTAGACCTGGCCATATGCAAATCAGTCTTGACCCTGTGCCTCATGGGAACAGTCCAGCCCGAACTGCCAAGCCAGGTCCTCCCTGGACCGGAAACAAGCATCCTAGGACCGGTTTCGGGGTTTCACCCCTCTTCAGCCATGATAGCTTGATTCCAGTGGCACAGTGAGCCAGGGACCCACGTCTGGGCATACCCGGCGCACTTAGGGCGAGGAAGCAAAAGACACACAATTGATGGACGGAATGCAGAACAAATCAAAACATTCACCCCCAGTCATGAGATCTGGGTTAAATCCATCATTCTTTTGCTCACCATGCCACCCCAGTTTAGACCTGGCCATATGCAAATCAGTCTTGACCCTGTGCCTCATGGGAACAGTCCAGCCCGAACTGCCAAGCCAGGTCCTCCCTGGACCGGAAACAAGCATCCTAGGACCGGTTTCGGGGTTTCACCCCTCTTCAGCCAGGATAGCTTGATTCCAGTGGCACAGTGAGCCCGGGACCCACGTCTGGGCATACCCGGCGCACTTAGGGCGAGGAAGCAAAAGACACACAATTGATGGACGGAATGCAGAACAAATCAAAACATTCACCCCCAGTCATGAGATCTGGGTTAAATCCATTATTCTTTTGCTCACCATGCCACCCCAGTTTAGACCTGGCCATATGCAAATCAGTCTTGACCCTGTGCCTCATGGGAACAGTCCAGCCCGAACTGCCAAGCCAGGTCCTCCCTGGACCGGAAACAAGCATCCTAGGACCGGTTTCGGGGTTTCACCCCTCTTCAGCCAGGATAGCTTGATTCCAGTGGCACAGTGAGCCCGGGACCCACGTCTGGGCATACCCGGCGCACTTAGGGCGAGGAAGCAAAAGACACACAATTGATGGACGGAATGCAGAACAAATCAAAACATTCACCCCCAGTCATGAGATCTGGTTTAAATCCATCATTCTTTTGCTCACCATGCCACCCCAGTTTAGACCTGGCCATATGCAAATCAGTCTTGACCCTGTGCCTCATGGGAACAGTCTAACCCGAACTGCCAAGCCAGGGCTCCCTGGACCGGAAACAAGCATCCTAGGACCGGTTTCGGGGTTTCACCCCTCTTCAGCCAGGATAGCTTGATTCCAGTGGCACAGTGAGCTCGGGACCCACGTCTGGGCATACCCGGCGCACTTAGGGCGAGGAAGCATAAGACACACAATTGATGGACGGAATGCAGAACAAATCAAAACATTCACCCCCAGTCATGAGATCTGGGTTAAATCCATCATTCTTTTGCTCACCATGCCACCCCAGTTTAGACCTGGCCATATGCAAATCAGTCTTGACCCTGTGCCTCATGGGAACAGTCCAGCTAGAACTGCCAAGCAAGGTCCTCCCTGGACCGGAAACAAGCATCCTAGGACTGGTTTCGGGGTTTCACCCCTCTTCAGCCAGGATAGCTTGATTCCAGTGGCACAGTGAGCCCGGGACCCACGTCTGGGCATACCCGGCGCACTTAGGGCGAGGAAGCAAAAGACACACAATTGATGGACGGAATGCAGAACAAATCAAAACATTCACCCCCAGTCATGAGATCTGGGTTAAATCCATCATTCTTTTGCTCACCATGCCACCCCAGTTTAGACCTGGCCATATGCAAATCAGTCTTGACCCTGTGCCTCATGGGAACAGTCCAGCCCGAACTGCCAAGCCAGGTCCTCCCTGGACCGGAAACAAGCATCCTAGGACCGGTTTCGGGGTTTCACCCCTCTTCAGCCAGGATAGCTTGATTCCAGTGGCACAGTGAGCCCGGGACCCACGTCTGGGCATACCCGGCGCACTTAGGGCGAGGAAGCAAAAGACACACAATTGATGGACGGAATGCAGAACAAATCAAAACATTCACCCCCAGTCATGAGATCTGGGTTAAATCCATCATTCTTTTGCTCACCATGCCACCCCAGTTTAGACCTGGCCATATGCAAATCAGTCTTGACCCTGTGCCTCATGGGAACAGTCCAGCTCAGAACTGCCAAGCCAGGTCCTCCCTGGACCGGAAACAAGCATCCTAGGACCGGTTTCGGGGTTTCACCCTCTTCAGCCAGGATAGCTTGATTCCAGTGGCACAGTGAGCCCGGGACCCACGTCTGGGCATACCCGGCGCACTTAGGGCGAGGAAGCAAAAGACACACAATTGATGGACGGAATGCAGAACAAATCAAAACATTCACCCCCAGTCATGAGATCTGGGTTAAATCCATCATTCTTTTGCTCACCATGCCACCCCAGTTTAGACCTGGCCATATGCAAATCAGTCTTGACCCTGTGCCTCATGGGAACAGTCCAGCCCGAACTGCCAAGCCAGGTCCTCCCTGGACCGGAAACAAGCATCCTAGGACCGGTTTCGGGGTTTCACCCCTCTTCAGCCAGGATAGCTTGATTCCAGTGGCACAGTGAGCCCGGGACCCACGTCTGGGCATACCCGGCGCACTTAGGGCGAGGAAGCAAAAGACACACAATTGATGGACGGAATGCAGAACAAATCAAAACATTCACCCCCAGTCATGAGATCTGGGTTAAATCCATCATTCTTTTGCTCACCATGCCACCCCAGTTTAGACCTGGCCATATGCAAATCAGTCTTGACCCTGTGCCTCATGGGAACAGTCCAGCCCGAACTGCCAAGCCAGGTCCTCCCTGGACCGGAAACAAGCATCCTAGGACCGGTTTCGGGGTTTAACCCCTCTTCAGCCAGGATAGCTTGATTCCAGTGGCACAGTGAGCCCGGGACCCACGTCTGGGCATACCCGGCGCACTTAGGGCGAGGAAGCAAAAGACACACAATTGATGGACGGAATGCAGAACAAATCAAAACATTCACCCCCAGTCATGAGATCTGGGTTAAATCCATCATTCTTTTGCTCACCATGCCACCCCAGTTTAGACCTGGCCATATGCAAATCAGTCTTGACCCTGTGCCTCATGGGAACAGTCCAGCCCGAACTGCCAAGCCAGGTCCTCCCTGGACTCGGAAACAAGCATCCTAGGACCGGTTTCGGGGTTTCACCCCTCTTCAGCCAGGATAGCTTGATTCCAGTGGCACAGTGAGCCCGGGACCCACGTCTGGGCATACCCGGCGCACTTAGGGCGAGGAAGCAAAAGACACACAATTGATGGACGGAATGCAGAACAAATCAAAACATTCACCCCCAGTCATGAGATCTGGGTTAAATCCATCATTCTTTTGCTCACCATGCCACCCCAGTTTAGACCTGGCCATATGCAAATCAGTCTT
The DNA here is from genome assembly GCA_963921515.1 of Calotriton arnoldi. Classification (NCBI taxonomy): domain Eukaryota; kingdom Metazoa; phylum Chordata; class Amphibia; order Caudata; family Salamandridae; genus Calotriton; species Calotriton arnoldi. Next base: position 19,409 of record CAWUFW010026386.1, read on the forward strand.
GACCCTGTGCCTCATGGGAACAGTCCAGCCCGAACTGCCAAGCCAGGTCCTCCCTGGACCGGAAACAAGCATCCTAGGACCGGTTTCAGGGTTTCACCCTCTTCAGCCAGGATAGCTTGATTCCAGTGGCACAGTGAGCCCGGGACCCACGTCTGGGCATACCCGGCGCACTTAGGGCGAGGAAGCAAAAGACACACAATTGATGGACGGAATGCAGAACAAATCAAAACATTCACCCCCAGTCATGAGATCTGGGTTAAATCCATCATTCTTTTGCTCACCATGCCACCCCAGTTTAGACCTGGCCATATGCAAATCAGTCTTGACCCTGTGCCTCATGGGAACAGTCCAGCCCGAACTGCCAAGCCAGGTCCTCCCTGGACCGGAAACAAGCATCCTAGGACCGGTTTCGGGGTTTCACCCCTCTTCAGCCAGGATAGCTTGATTCCAGTGGCACAGTGAGCCCGGGACCCACGTCTGGGCATACCCGGCGCACTTAGGGCGAGGAAGCAAAAGACACACAATTGATGGACGGAATGCAGAACAAATCAAAACATTCACCCCCAGTCATGAGATCTGGGTTAAATCCATCATTCTTTTGCTCACCATGCCACCCCAGTTTAGACCTGGCCATATGCAAATCAGTCTTGACCCTGTGCCTCATGGGAACAGTCCAGCCCGAACTGCCAAGCCAGGTCCTCCCTGGACCGGAAACAAGCATCCTAGGACCGGTTTCGGGGTTTCACCCCTCTTCAGCCAGGATAGCTTGATTCCAGTGGCACAGTGAGCCCGGGACCCACGTCTGGGCATACCCGGCGCACTTAGGGCGAGGAAGCAAAAGACACACAATTGATGGACGGAATGCAGAACAAATCAAAACATTCACCCCCAGTCATGAGATCTGGGTTAAATCCATCATTCTTTTGCTCACCATGCCACCCCAGTTTAGACCTGGCCATATGCAAATCAGTCTTGACCCTGTGCCTCATGGGAACAGTCCAGCCCGAACTGCCAAGCCAGGTCCTCCCTGGACCGGAAACAAGCATCCTAGGACCGGTTTCGGGGTTTCACCCCTCTTCAGCCAGGATAGCTTGATTCCAGTGGCACAGTGAGCCCGGGACCCACGTCTGGGCATACCCGGCGCACTTAGGGCGAGGAAGCAAAAGACACACAATTGATGGACGGAATGCAGAACAAATCAAAACATTCACCCCCAGTCATGAGATCTGGGTTAAATCCATCATTCTTTTGCTCACCATGCCACCCCAGTTTAGACCTGGCCATATGCAAATCAGTCTTGACCCTGTGCCTCATGGGAACAGTCCAGCCCGAACTGCCAAGCCAGGTCCTCCCTGGACCGGAAACAAGCATCCTAGGACCGGTTTCGGGGTTTCACCCCTCTTCAGCCATGATAGCTTGATTCCAGTGGCACAGTGAGCCAGGGACCCACGTCTGGGCATACCCGGCGCACTTAGGGCGAGGAAGCAAAAGACACACAATTGATGGACGGAATGCAGAACAAATCAAAACATTCACCCCCAGTCATGAGATCTGGGTTAAATCCATCATTCTTTTGCTCACCATGCCACCCCAGTTTAGACCTGGCCATATGCAAATCAGTCTTGACCCTGTGCCTCATGGGAACAGTCCAGCCCGAACTGCCAAGCCAGGTCCTTCCTGGACCGGAAACAAGCATCCTAGGACCGGTTTCGGGGTTTCACCCCTCTTCAGCCAGGATAGCTTGATTCCAGTGGCACAGTGAGCCCGGGACCCACGTCTGGGCATACCCGGCGCACTTAGGGCGAGGAAGCAAAAGACACACAATTGATGGACGGAATGCAGAACAAATCAAAACATTCACCCCCAGTCATGAGATCTGGGTTAAATCCATTATTCTTTTGCTCACCATGCCACCCCAGTTTAGACCTGGCCATATGCAAATCAGTCTTGACCCTGTGCCTCATGGGAACAGTCCAGCCCGAACTGCCAAGCCAGGTACTCCCTGGACCGGAAACAAGCATCCTAGGACCGGTTTCGGGGTTTCACCCCTCTTCAGCCAGGATAGCTTGATTCCAGTGGCACAGTGAGCCCGGGACCCACGTCTGGGCATACCCGGCGCACTTAGGGCGAGGAAGCAAAAGACACACAATTGATGGACGGAATGCAGAACAAATCAAAACATTCACCCCCAGTCATGAGATCTGGTTTAAATCCATCATTCTTTTGCTCACCATGCCACCCCAGTTTAGACCTGGCCATATGCAAATCAGTCTTGACCCTGTGCCTCATGGGAACAGTCTAACCCGAACTGCCAAGCCATGTCCTCCCTGGACCGGAAACAAGCATCCTAGGACCGGTTTCGGGGTTTCACCCCTCTTCAGCCAGGATAGCTTGATTCCAGTGGCACAGTGAGCTCGGGACCCACGTCTGGGCATACCCGGCGCACTTAGGGCGAGGAAGCATAAGACACACAATTGATGGACGGAATGCAGAACAAATCAAAACATTCACCCCCAGTCATGAGATCTGGGTTAAATCCATCATTCTTTTGCTCACCATGCCACCCCAGTTTAGACCTGGCCATATGCAAATCAGTCTTGACCCTGTGCCTCATGGGAACAGTCCAGCTAGAACTGCCAAGCAAGGTCCTCCCTGGACCGGAAACAAGCATCCTAGGACTGGTTTCGGGGTTTCACCCCTCTTCAGCCAGGATAGCTTGATTCCAGTGGCACAGTGAGCCCGGGACCCACGTCTGGGCATACCCGGCGCACTTAGGGCGAGGAAGCAAAGACACACAATTGATGGACGGAATGCAGAACAAATCAAAACATTCACCCCCAGTCATGAGATCTGGGTTAAATCCATCATTCTTTTGCTCACCATGCCACCCCAGTTTAGACCTGGCCATATGCAAATCAGTCTTGACCCTGTGCCTCATGGGAACAGTCCAGCCCGAACTGCCAAGCCAGGTCCTCCCTGGACCGGAAACAAGCATCCTAGGACCGGTTTTGGGGTTTCACCCCTCTTCAGCCAGGATAGCTTGATTCCAGTGGCACAGTGAGCCCGGGACCCACGTCTGGGCATACCCGGCGCACTTAGGGCGAGGAAGCAAAAGACACACAATTGATGGACGGAATGCAGAACAAATCAAAACATTCACCCCCAGTCATGAGATCTGGGTTAAATCCATCATTCTTTTGCTCACCATGCCACCCCAGTTTAGACCTGGCCATATGCAAATCAGTCTTGACCCTGTGCCTCATGGGAACAGTCTAGCCCGAACTGCCAAGCCAGGTCCTCCCTGGACCGGAAACAAGCATCCTAGGACCGGTTTCGGGGTTTCACCCCTCTTCAGCCAGGATAGCTTGATTCCAGTGGCACAGTGAGCCCGGGACCCATGTCTGGGCATACCCGGCGCACTTAGGGCGAGGAAGCAAAAGACACACAATTGATGGACGGAATGCAGAACAAATCAAAACATTCACCCCCAGTCATGAGATCTGGGTTAAATCCATCATTCTTTTGCTCACCATGCCACCCCAGTTTAGACCTGGCCATATGCAAATCAGTCTTGACCCTGTGCCTCATGGGAACAGTCCAGCTCGAACTGCCAAGCCAGGTCCTCCCTGGACCGGAAACAAGCATCCTAGGACCGGTTTCGGGGTTTCACCCCTCTTCAGCCAGGATAGCTTGATTCCAGTGGCACAGTGAGCCCGGGACCCACGTCTGGGCATACCCGGCGCACTTAGGGCGAGGAAGCAAAAGACACACAATTGATGGACGGAATGCAGAACAAATCAAAACATTCACCCCCAGTCATGAGATCTGGGTTAAATCCATCATTCTTTTGCTCACCATGCCACCCCAGTTTAGACCTGGCCATATGCAAATCAGTCTTGACCCTGTGCCTCATGGGAACAGTCCAGCCCGAACTGCCAAGCCAGGTCCTCCCTGGACCGGAAACAAGCATCCTAGGACCGGTTTCGGGGTTTCACCCCTCTTCAGCCAGGATAGCTTGATTCCAGTGGCACAGTGAGCCCGGGACCCACGTCTGGGCATACCCGGCGCACTTAGGGCGAGGAAGCAAAAGACACACAATTGATGGACGGAATGCAGAACAAATCAAAACATTCACCCCCAGTCATGAGATCTGGGTTAAATCCATCATTCTTTTGCTCACCATGCCACCCCAGTTTAGACCTGGCCATATGCAAATCAGTCTTGACCCTGTGCCTCATGGGAACAGTCCAGCCCGAACTGCCAAGCCAGGTCCTCCCTGGACCGGAAACAAGCATCCTAGGACCGGTTTCGGGGTTTCACCCCTCTTCAGCCAGGATAGCTTGATTCCAGTGGCACAGTGAGCCCGGGACCCACGTCTGGGCATACCCGGCGCACTTAGGGCGAGGAAGCAAAAGACACACAATTGATGGACGGAATGCAGAACAAATCAAAACATTCACCCCCAGTCATGAGATCTGGGTTAAATCCATCATTCTTTTGCTCACCATGCCACCCCAGTTTAGACCTGGCCATATGCAAATCAGTCTTGACCCTGTGCCTCATGGGAACAGTCCAGCCCGAACTGCCAAGCCAGGTCCTCCCTGGACCGGAAACAAGCATCCTAGGACCGGTTTCGGGGTTTCACCCCTCTTCAGCCAGGATAGCTTGATTCCAGTGGCACAGTGAGCCCGGGACCCACGTCTGGGCATACCCGGCACACTTAGGGCGAGGAAGCAAAAGACACACAATTGATGGACGGAATGCAGAACAAATCAAAACATTCACCCCAAGTCATGAGATCTGGGTTAAATCCATCATTCTTTTGCTCACCATGCCACCCAAGTTTAGACCTGGCCATATGCAAATCAGTCTTGACCCTGTGCCTCATGGGAACAGTCCAGCTAGAACTGCCAAGCAAGGTCCTCCCTGGACCGGAAACAAGCATCCTAGGACCGGTTTCGGGGTTTCACCCCTCTTCAGCCAGGATAGCTTGATTCCAGTGGCACAGTGAGCCCGGGACCCACGTCTGGGCATACCCGGCGCACTTAGGGCGAGGAAGCAAAAGACACACAATTGATGGACGGAATGCAGAACAAATCAAAACATTCACCCCCAGTCATGAGATCTGGGTTAAATCCATCATTCTTTTGCTCACCATGCCACCCCAGTTTAGACCTGGCCATATGCAAATCAGTCTTGACCCTGTGCCTCATGGGAACAGTCCAGCCCGAACTGCCAAGCCAGGTCCTCCCTGGACCGGAAACAAGCATCCTAGGACCGGTTTCGGGGTTTAACCCCTCTTCAGCCAGGATAGCTTGATTCCAGTGGCACAGTGAGCCCGGGACCCACGTCTGGGCATACCCGGCGCACTTAGGTCGAGGAAGCAAAAGATACACAATTGATGGACGGAATGCAGAACAAATCAAAACATTCACCCCCAGTCATGAGATCTGGGTTATATCCATCATTCTTTTGCTCACCATGCCACCCCAGTTTAGACCTGGCCATATGCAAATCAGTCTTGACCCTGTGCCTCATGGGAACAGTCCAGCCCGAACTGCCAAGCCAGGTCCTCCCTGGACCGGAAACAAGCATCCTTGGACCGGTTTCGGGGTTTAACCCCTCTTCAGCCAGGATAGCTTGATTCCAGTGGCACAGTGAGCCAGGGACCCACGTCTGGGCATACCCGGCGCACTTAGGTCGAGGAAGCAAAAGACACACAATTGATGGACGGAATGCAGAACAAATCAAAACATTCACCCCCAGTCTTGAGATCTGGGTTAAATCCATCATTCTTTTGCTCACCATGCCACCCCAGTTTAGACCTGGCCATATGCAAATCAGTCTTGACCCTGTGCCTCATGGGAACAGTCCAGCCCGAACTGCCAAGCCAGGTCCTCCCTGGACCGGAAACAAGCATCCTAGGACCGGTTTCGGGGTTTCACCCCTCTTCAGCCATGATAGCTTGATTCCAGTGGCACAGTGAGCCAGGGACCCACGTCTGGGCATACCCGGCGCACTTAGGGCGAGGAAGCAAAAGACACACAATTGATGGACGGAATGCAGAACAAATCAAAACATTCACCCCCAGTCATGAGATCTGGGTTAAATCCATCATTCTTTTGCTCACCATGCCACCCCAGTTTAGACCTGGCCATATGCAAATCAGTCTTGACCCTGTGCCTCATGGGAACAGTCCAGCCCGAACTGCCAAGCCAGGTCCTCCCTGGACCGGAAACAAGCATCCTAGGACCGGTTTCGGGGTTTCACCCCTCTTCAGCCAGGATAGCTTGATTCCAGTGGCACAGTGAGCCCGGGACCCACGTCTGGGCATACCCGGCGCACTTAGGGCGAGGAAGCAAAAGACACACAATTGATGGACGGAATGCAGAACAAATCAAAACATTCACCCCCAGTCATGAGATCTGGGTTAAATCCATCATTCTTTTGCTCACCATGCCACCCCAGTTTAGACCTGGCCATATGCAAATCAGTCTTGACCCTGTGCCTCATGGGAACAGTCCAGCCCGAACTGCCAAGCCAGGTCCTCCCTGGACCGGAAACAAGCATCCTAGGACCGGTTTCGGGGTTTCACCCCTCTTCAGCCAGGATAGCTTGATTCCAGTGGCACAGTGAGCCCGGGACCCACGTCTGGGCATACCCGGCGCACTTAGGGCGAGGAAGCAAAAGACACACAATTGATGGACGGAATGCAGAACAAATCAAAACATTCACCCCCAGTCATGAGATCTGGGTTAAATCCATCATTCTTTTGCTCACCATGCCACCCCAGTTTAGACCTGGCCATATGCAAATCAGTCTTGACCCTGTGCCTCATGGGAACAGTCCAGCCCGAACTGCCAAGCCAGGTCCTCCCTGGATCGGAAACAAGCATCCTAGGACCGGTTTCGGGTTTCACCCCTCTTCAGCCAGGATAGCTTGATTCCAGTGGCACAGTGAGCCCGGGACCCACGTCTGGGCATACCCGGCGCACTTAGGGCGAGGAAGCAAAAGACACACAATTGATGGACGGAATGCAGAACAAATCAAAACATTCACCCCCAGTCATGAGATCTGGGTTAAATCCATCATTCTTTTGCTCACCATGCCACCCCAGTTTAGACCTGGCCATATGCAAATCAGTCTTGACCCTGTGCCTCATGGGAACAGTCCAGCCCGAACTGCCAAGCCAGGTCCTCCCTGGACCGGAAACAAGCATCCTAGGACCGGTTTCGGGGTTTCACCCCTCTTCAGCCAGGATAGCTTGATTCCAGTGGCACAGTGAGCCCGGGACCCACGTCTGGGCATACCCGGCGCACTTAGGGCGAGGAAGCAAAAGACACACAATTGATGGACGGAATGCAGAACAAATCAAAACATTCACCCCCAGTCATGAGATCTGGGTTAAATCCATCATTCTTTTGCTCACCATGCCACCCCAGTTTAGACCTGGCCATATGCAAATCAGTCTTGACCCTGTGCCTCATGGGAACAGTCCAGCCCGAACTGCCAAGCCAGGTCCTCCCTGGACCGGAAACAAGCATCCTAGGACCGGTTTCGGGGTTTCACCCCTCTTCAGCCAGGATAGCTTGATTCCAGTGGCACAGTGAGCCCGGGACCCACGTCTGGGCATACCCGGCGCACTTAGGGCGAGGAAGCAAAAGACACACAATTGATGGACGGAATGCAGAACAAATCAAAACATTCACCCCCAGTCATGAGATCTGGGTTAAATCCATCATTCTTTTGCTCACCATGCCACCCCAGTTTAGACCTGGCCATATGCAAATCAGTCTTGACCCTGTGCCTCATGGGAACAGTCCAGCCCGAACTGCCAAGCCAGGTCCTCCCTGGACCGGAAACAAGCATCCTAGGACCGGTTTCGGGGTTTCACCCCTCTTCAGCCAGGATAGCTTGATTCCAGTGGCACAGTGAGCCCGGGACCCACGTCTGGGCATACCCGGCGCACTTAGGGCGAGGAAGCAAAAGACACACAATTGATGGACGGAATGCAGAACAAATCAAAACATTCACCCCCAGTCATGAGATCTGGGTTAAATCCATCATTCTTTTGCTCACCATGCCACCCCAGTTTAGACCTGGCCATATGCAAATCAGTCTTGACCCTGTGCCTCATGGGAACAGTCCAGCCCGAACTGCCAAGCCAGGTCCTCCCTGGACCGGAAACAAGCATCCTAGGACCGGTTTCGGGGTTTCACCCCTCTTCAGCCAGGATAGCTTGATTCCAGTGGCACAGTGAGCCCGGGACCCACGTCTGGGCATACCCGGCGCACTTAGGGCGAGGAAGCATAAGACACACAATTGATGGACGGAATGCAGAACAAATCAAAACATTCACCCCCAGTCATGAGATCTGGGTTAAATCCATCATTCTTTTGCTCACCATGCCACCCCAGTTTAGACCTGGCCATATGCAAATCAGTCTTGACCCTGTGCCTCATGGGAACAGTCCAGCCCGAACTGCCAAGCCAGGTCCTCCCTGGACCGGAAACAAGCATCCTAGGACTGGTTTCGGGGTTTCACCCCTCTTCAGCCAGGATAGCTTGATTCCAGTGGCACAGTGAGCCCGGGACCCACGTCTGGGCATACCCGGCGCACTTAGGGCGAGGAAGCAAAAGACACACAATTGATGGACGGAATGCAGAACAAATCAAAACATTCACCCCCAGTCATGAGATCTGGGTTAAATCCATCATTCTTTTGCTCACCATGCCACCCCAGTTTAGACCTGGCCATATGCAAATCAGTCTTGACCCTGTGCCTCATGGGAACAGTCTAGCCCGAACTGCCAAGCCAGGTCCTCCCTGGACCGGAAACAAGCATCCTAGGACCGGTTTCGGGGTTTCACCCCTCTTCAGCCAGGATAGCTTGATTCCAGTGGCACAGTGAGCCCGGGACCCACGTCTGGGCATACCCGGCGCACTTAGGGCGAGGAAGCAAAAGACACACAATTGATGGACGGAATGCAGAACAAATCAAAACATTCACCCCCAGTCATGAGATCTGGGTTAAATCCATCATTCTTTTGCTCACCATGCCACCCCAGTTTAGACCTGGCCATATGCAAATCAGTCTTGACCCTGTGCCTCATGGGAACAGTCCAGCTAGAACTGCCAAGCCAGGTCCTCCCTGGACCGGAAACAAGCATCCTAGGACCGGTTTCGGGGTTTCACCCCTCTTCAGCCAGGATAGCTTGATTCCAGTGGCACAGTGAGCCCGGGACCCACGTCTGGGCATACCCGGCGCACTTAGGGCGAGGAAGCAAAAGACACACAATTGATGGACGGAATGCAGAACAAATCAAAACATTCACCCCCAGTCATGAGATCTGGGTTAAATCCATCATTCTTTTGCTCACCATGCCACCCCAGTTTAGACCTGGCCATATGCAAATCAGTCTTGACCCTGTGCCTCATGGGAACAGTCCAGCCCGAACTGCCAAGCCAGGTCCTCCCTGGACCAGGAAACAAGCATCCTAGGACCGGTTTCGGGGTTTCACCCCTCTTCAGCCAGGATAGCTTGATTCCAGTGGCACAGTGAGCCCGGGACCCACGTCTGGGCATACCCGGCGCACTTAGGGCGAGGAAGCAAAAGACACACAATTGATGGACGGAATGCAGAACAAATCAAAACATTCACCCCCAGTCATGAGATCTGGGTTAAATCCATCATTCTTTTGCTCACCATGCCACCCCAGTTTAGACCTGGCCATATGCAAATCAGTCTTGACCCTGTGCCTCATGGGAACAGTCCAGCCCGAACTGCCAAGCCAGGTCCTCCCTGGACCGGAAACAAGCATCCTAGGACCGGTTTCGGGGTTTCACCCCTCTTCAGCCAGGATAGCTTGATTCCAGTGGCACAGTGAGCCCGGGACCCACGTCTGGGCATACCCGGTGCACTTAGGGCGAGGAAGCAAAAGACACACAATTGATGGACGGAATGCAGAACAAATCAAAACATTCACCCCCAGTCATGAGATCTGGGTTAAATCCATCATTCTTTTGCTCACCATGCCACCCCAGTTTAGACCTGGCCATATGCAAATCAGTCTTGACCCTGTGCCTCATGGGAACAGTCCAGCCCGAACTGCCAAGCCAGGTCCTCCCTGGACCGGAAACAAGCATCCTAGGACCGGTTTCGGGGTTTCACCCCTCTTCAGCCAGGATAGCTTGATTCCAGTGGCACAGTGAGCCAGGGACCCACGTCTGGGCATACCCGGCGCACTTAGGGCGAGGAAGCAAAAGACACACAATTGATGGACGGAATGCAGAACAAATCAAAACATTCACCCCCAGTCATGAGATCTGGGTTAAATCCATCATTCTTTTGCTCACCATGCCACCCCAGTTTAGACCTGGCCATATGCAAATCAGTCTTGACCCTGTGCCTCATGGGAACAGTCCAGCCCGAACTGCCAAGCCAGGTCCTCCCTGGACCGGAAACAAGCATCCTAGGACCGGTTTCGGGGTTTCACCCCTCTTCAGCCAGGATAGCTTGATTCCAGTGGCACAGTGAGCCCGGGACCCACGTCTGGGCATGCCCGGCGCACTTAGGGCGAGGAAGCAAAAGACACACAATTGATGGACGGAATGCAGAACAAATCAAAACATTCACCCCCAGTCATGAGATCTGGGTTAAATCCATCATTCTTTTGCTCACCATGCCACCCCAGTTTAGACCTGGCCATATGCAAATCAGTCTTGACCCTGTGCCTCATGGGAACAGTCCAGCCCGAACTGCTAAGCCAGGCCCTCCCTGGACCGGAAACAAGCATCCTAGGACCGGTTTCGGGGTTTCACCCCTCTTCAGCCAGGATAGCTTGATTCCAGTGGCACAGTGAGCCCGGGACCCACGTCTGGGCATACCCGGCGCACTTAGGGCGAGGAAGCAAAAGACACACAATTGATGGACGGAATGCAGAACAAATCAAAACATTCACCCCCAGTCATGAGATCTGGGTTAAATCCATCATTCTTTTGCTCACCATGCCACCCCAGTTTAGACCTGGCCATATGCAAATCAGTCTTGACCCTGTGCCTCATGGGAACAGTCCAGCCCGAACTGCCAAGCCAGGTCCTCCCTGGACCGGAAACAAGCATCCTAGGACCGGTTTCGGGGTTTCACCCCTCTTCAGCCAGGATAGCTTGATTCCAGTGGCACAGTGAGCCCGGGACCCACGTCTGGGCATACCCGGCGCACTTAGGGCGAGGAAGCAAAAGACACACAATTGATGGACGGAATGCAGAACAAATCAAAACATTCACCCCCAGTCATGAGATCTGGGTTAAATCCATCATTCTTTTGCTCACCATGCCACCCCAGTTTAGACCTGGCCATATGCAAATCAGTCTTGACCCTGTGCCTCATGGGAACAGTCCAGCCCGAACTGCCAAGCCAGGTCCTCCCTGGACCGGAAACAAGCATCCCAGGACCGGTTTCGGGGTTTCACCCCTCTTCAGCCAGGATAGCTTGATTCCAGTGGCACAGTGAGCCCGGGACCCACGTCTGGGCATACCCGGTGCACTTAGGGCGAGGAAGCAAAAGACACACAATTGATGGACGGAATGCAGAACAAATCAAAACATTCACCCCCAGTCATGAGATCTGGGTTAAATCCATCATTCTTTTGCTCACCATGCCACCCCAGTTTAGACCTGGCCATATGCAAATCAGTCTTGACCCTGTGCCTCATGGGAACAGTCCAGCCCGAACTGCCAAGCCAGGTCCTCCCTGGACTGGAAACAAGCATCCTAGGACCGGTTTCGGGGTTTCACCCCTCTTCAGCCAGGATAGCTTGATTCCAGTGGCACAGTGAGCCCGGGACCCACGTCTGGGCATACCCGGCGCACTTAGGGGCGAGGAAGCAAAAGACACACAATTGATGGACGGAATGCAGAACAAATCAAAACATTCACCCCCAGTCATGAGATCTGGGTTAAATCCATCATTCTTTTGCTCACCATGCCACCCCAGTTTAGACCTGGCCATATGCAAATCAGTCTTGACCCTGTGCCTCATGGGAACAGTCCAGCCCGAACTGCCAAGCCAGGTCCTCCCTGGACCGGAAACAAGCATCCTAGGACCGGTTTCGGGGTTTCACCCCTCTTCAGCCAGGATAGCTTGATTCCAGTGGCACAGTGAGCCCGGGACCCACGTCTGGGCATACCCGGCGCACTTAGGGCGAGGAAGCAAAAGACACACAATTGATGGACGGAATGCAGAACAAATCAAAACATTCACCCCCAGTCATGAGATCTGGGTTAAATCCATCATTCTTTTGCTCACCATGCCACCCCAGTTTAGACCTGGCCATATGCAAATCAGTCTTGACCCTGTGCCTCATGGGAACAGTCCAGCCCGAACTGCCAAGCCAGGTCCTCCCTGGACCGGAAACAAGCATCCTAGGACCGGTTTCGGGGTTTCACCCCTCTTCAGCCAGGATAGCTTGATTCCAGTGGCACAGTGAGCCCGGGACCCACGTCTGGGCATACCCGGCGCACTTAGGGCGAGGAAGCAAAAGACACACAATTGATGGACGGAATGCAGAACAAATCAAAACATTCACCCCCAGTCATGAGATCTGGGTTAAATCCATCATTCTTTTGCTCACCATGCCACCCCAGTTTAGACCTGGCCATATGCAAATCAGTCTTGACCCTGTGCCTCATGGGAACAGTCCAGCCCGAACTGCCAAGCCAGGTCCTCCCTGGACCGGAAACAAGCATCCTAGGACCGGTTTCGGGGTTTCACCCCTCTTCAGCCAGGATAGCTTGATTCCAGTGGCACAGTGAGCCCGGGACCCACGTCTGGGCATACCCGGCGCACTTAGGGCGAGGAAGCAAAAGACACACAATTGATGGACGGAATGCAGAACAAATCAAAACATTCACCCCCAGTCATGAGATCTGGGTTAAATCCATCATTCTTTTGCTCACCATGCCACCCCAGTTTAGACCTGGCCATATGCAAATCAGTCTTGACCCTGTGCCTCATGGGAACAGTCCAGCCCGAACTGCCAAGCCAGGTCCTCCCTGGACCGGAAACAAGCATCCTAGGACCGGTTTCGGGGTTTCACCCCTCTTCAGCCAGGATAGCTTGATTCCAGTGGCACAGTGAGCCCGGGACCCACGTCTGGGCATACCCGGCGCACTTAGGGCGAGGAAGCAAAAGACACACAATTGATGGACGGAATGCAGAACAAATCAAAACATTCACCCCCAGTCATGAGATCTGGGTTAAATCCATCATTCTTTTGCTCACCATGCCACCCCAGTTTAGACCTGGCCATATGCAAATCAGTCTTGACCCTGTGCCTCATGGGAACAGTCCAGCCCGAACTGCCAAGCCAGGTCCTCCCTGGACCGGAAACAAGCATCCTAGGACCGGTTTCGGGGTTTCACCCCTCTTCAGCCAGGATAGCTTGATTCCAGTGGCACAGTGAGCCCGGGACCCACGTCTGGGCATACCCGGCGCACTTAGGGCGAGGAAGCAAAAGACACACAATTGATGGACGGAATGCAGAACAAATCAAAACATTCACCCCCAGTCATGAGATCTGGGTTAAATCCATCATTCTTTTGCTCACCATGCCACCCCAGTTTAGACCTGGCCATATGCAAATCAGTCTTGACCCTGTGCCTCATGGGAACAGTCCAGCCCGAACTGCCAAGCCAGGTCCTCCCTGGACCGGAAACAAGCATCCTAGGACCGGTTTCGGGGTTTCACCCCTCTTCAGCCAGGATAGCTTGATTCCAGTGGCACAGTGAGCCCGGGACCCACGTCTGGGCATACCCGGCGCACTTAGGGCGAGGAAGCAAAAGACACACAATTGATGGACGGAATGCAGAACAAATCAAAACATTCACCCCCAGTCATGAGATCTGGGTTAAATCCATCATTCTTTTGCTCACCATGCCACCCCAGTTTAGACCTGGCCATATGCAAATCAGTCTTGACCCTGTGCCTCATGGGAACAGTCCAGCCCGAACTGCCAAGCCAGGTCCTCCCTGGACCGGAAACAAGCATCCTAGGACCGGTTTCGGGGTTTCACCCCTCTTCAGCCAGGATAGCTTGATTCCAGTGGCACAGTGAGCCCGGGACCCACGTCTGGGCATACCCGGCGCACTTAGGGCGAGGAAGCAAAAGACACACAATTGATGGACGGAATGCAGAACAAATCAAAACATTCACCCCCAGTCATGAGATCTGGGTTAAATCCATCATTCTTTTGCTCACCATGCCACCCCAGTTTAGACCTGGCCATATGCAAATCAGTCTTGACCCTGTGCCTCATGGGAACAGTCCAGCCCGAACTGCCAAGCCAGGTCCTCCCTGGACCGGAAACAAGCATCCTAGGACCGGTTTCGGGGTTTCACCCCTCTTCAGCCAGGATAGCTTGATTCCAGTGGCACAGTGAGCCCGGGACCCACGTCTGGGCATACCCGGCGCACTTAGGGCGAGGAAGCAAAAGACACACAATTGATGGACGGAATGCAGAACAAATCAAAACATTCACCCCCAGTCATGAGATCTGGGTTAAATCCATCATTCTTTTGCTCACCATGCCACCCCAGTTTAGACCTGGCCATATGCAAATCAGTCTTGACCCTGTGCCTCATGGGAACAGTCCAGCCCGAACTGCCAAGCCAGGTCCTCCCTGGACCGGAAACAAGCATCCTAGGACCGGTTTCGGGGTTTCAC
>CAWUFW010026387.1:0-34118 GCA_963921515.1 Calotriton arnoldi
TCACTCCTCCACCCCAGTTCAGACATTGCCATATGCAAATCAGTCTGACCCTGTGCCTCATGGGAACAGTCCAGCCCGAACTGCCAAGCCATGTCTTCCCTGGACCGGAAACAAGCATCCTGGGACCGGTTTCTGGCTTACAGCCGTCATCAGCCAGGCTAGCTTGAATCCAGTGGCAAAGTGAGCAAGGGACCCACGTCTGGGCATACCCTGCCAACTTAGGGCGAACATAGCAAAACCAAAGGGGATGATGGACGGAGTGTTGAACAATGCAAGCACTCACCCCCAGTCAACTGATCTGGGTTTAATCCATCATCATTCTTTAGCTCACTCCGCCACCCCAGTTCAGACATTGCCATATGCAAATCAGTCTGACCCTGTGCCTCATGGGAACAGTCCAGCCCGAACTGCCAAGCCATGTCTTCCCTGGACCGGAAACAAGCATCCTGGGACCGGTTTCTGGCTTACAGCCGTCATCAGCCAGGCTAGCTTGAATCCAGTGGCAAAGTGAGCAAGGGACCCACGTCTGGACATACCCTGCCAACTTAGGGCGAACATAGCAAATCCAAAGGGGATGATGGACGGAGTGTTGAACAATGCAAGCACTCACCCCCAGTCAACTGATCTGGGTTTAATCCATCATCATTCTTTAGCTCACTCCGCCACCCCAGTTCAGACATTGCCATATGCAAATCAGTCTGACCCTGTGCCTCATGGGAACAGTCCAGCCCGAACTGCCAAGCCATGTCTTCCCTGGACTGGAAACAAGCATCCTGGGACTGGTTTCTGGCTTACAGCCGTCATCAGCCAGGCTAGCTTGAATCCAGTGGCAAAGTGAGCAAGGGACCCACGTCTGGGCATACCCTGCCAACTTAGGGCGAACATAGCAAAACCAAAGGGGATGATGGACGGAGTGTTGAACAATGCAAGCACTCACCCCCAGTCAACTGATCTGGGTTTAATCCATCATCATTCTTTAGCTCACTCCGCCACTCCAGTTCAGACATTGCCATATGCAAATCAGTCTGACCCTGTGCCTCATGGGAACAGTCCAGCCTGAACTGCCAAGCCATGTCTTCCCTGGACCGGAAACAAGCATCCTGGGACCGGTTTCTGGCTTACAGCCGTCATCAGCCAGGTTAGCTTGAATCCAGTGGCAAAGTGAGCAAGGGACCCACGTCTGGGCATACCCTGCCAACTTAGGGCGAACATAGCAAAACCAAAGGGGATGATGGACGGAGTGTTGAACAATGCAAGCACTCACCCCCAGTCAACTGATCTGGGTTTAATCCATCATCATTCTTTAGCTCACTCCGCCACCCCAGTTCAGACATTGCCATATGCAAATCAGTCTGACCCTGTGCCTCATGGGAACAGTCCAGCCCGAACTGCCAAGCCATGTCTTCCCTGGACCGGAAACAAGCATCATGGGACCGGTTTCTGGCTTACAGCCGTCATCAGCCAGGCTAGCTTGAATCCAGTGGCAAAGTGAGCAAGGGACCCACGTCTGGGCATACCCTGCCAACTTAGGGCGAACATAGCAAAACCAAAGGGGATGATGGACGGAGTGTTGAACAATGCAAGCACTCACCCCCAGTCAACTGATCTGGGTTTAATCCATCATCATTCTTTAGCTCACTCCGCCACCCCAGTTCAGACATTTCCATATGCAAATCAGTCTGACCCTGTGCCTCATGGGAACAGTCCAGCCCGAACTGCCAAGCCATGTCTTCCCTGGACCGGAAACAAGCATCCTGGGACCGGTTTCTGGCTTACAGCCGTCATCAGCCAGGCTAGCTTGAATCCAGTGGCAAAGTGAGCAAGGGACCCACGTTGGGCATACCCTGCCAACTTAGGGCGGACATAGCAAAACCAAAGGGGATGATGGACGGAGTGTTGAACAATGCAAGCACTCACCCCCAGTCAACTGATCTGGGTTTAATCCATCATCATTCTTTAGCTCACTCCGCCACCCCAGTTCAGACATTGCCATATGCAAATCAGTCTGACCCTGTGCCTCATGGGAACAGTCCAGCCCGAACTGCCAAGCCATGTCTTCCCTGGACCAGAAACAAGCATCCGGGGACCGGTTTCTGGCTTACAGCCGTCATCAGCCAGGCTAGCTTGAATCCAGTGGCAAAGTGAGCAAGGGACCCACGTCTGGGCATACCCTGCCAACTTAGGGCGAACATAGCAAAACCAAAGGGGATGATGGACGGAGTGTTGAACAATGCAAGCACTCACCCCCAGTAAACTGATCTGGGTTTAATCCATCATCATTCTTTAGCTCACTCCACCACCCCAGTTCAGACATTGCCATATGCAAATCAGTCTGACCCTGTGCCTCATGGGAACAGTCCAGCCCGAACTGCCAAGCCATGTCTTCCCTGGACCGGAAACAAGCATCCTGGGACCGGTTTCTGGCTTACAGCCGTCATCAGCCAGGTTAGCTTGAATCCAGTGGCAAAGTGAGCAAGGGACCCACGTCTGGGCATACCCTGCCAACTTAGGGCGAACATAGCAAAACCAAAGGGGATGATGGACGGAGTGTTGAACAATGCAAGCACTCACCCCCAGTCAACTGATCTGGGTTTAATCCATCATCATTCTTTAGCTCACTCCGCCACCCCAGTTCAGACATTGCCATATGCAAATCAGTCTGACCCTGTGCCTCATGGGAACAGTCCAGCCCGAACTGCCAAGCCATGTCTTCCCTGGACCGGAAACAAGCATCCTGGGACCGGTTTCTGGCTTACAGCCGTCATCAGCCAGGCTAGCTTGAATCCAGTGGCAAAGTGAGCAAGCAGTTACAGCATAACTGGAGGCACTCCCACCCAGGACAGGACCGACAGGTTTATAAATCTGTGCTCAGAATATATCACAAAAATCTTTACATGGCCAGATCCACAGCAATAATTTTCCTCATTGAGTTAAACCCCAAATCTGCCAAAGAATGTTCTCATCCGATTGCCTGTGCTCAGACGATTTTACCTTCTGCTGATCTCTGCACTTTCTTAGCGTATTTCTTCAAATTGATAATCTCCAAAATCTACTCTCAGTTTGGCTCTCATCCAGTTTTAAATGATATGCCCTTCCTCACCTCACCTCTCCGTCTCCTTCCATCTCGTGATCAGCGCTATCTTGTTTTACTTCTGTCATCTTAGACAACATTATCACCACTATGCTCTCTGTCAAGTCAGACTCCACAATGACCAGTGCCAGTACTTCATCTTGAACCTTGCACAGGCCACTCTCGCGCCTGTTTTCACTTCCTTGCTCAACTTTTCCCTCACTTTGGCCACTTATCCCGTAGACTGAAAGCATGCCAATGTCCATCCGCTGTTAAAGAAACCTTCAGCAGACACCAAACATTCTGTCCAACTTTAGGCCCATCTCTCTACCACCTTCCTCCTCCAAGGTCTTAGAAAAACCTATCACCATCTAACTTTAAAACTTCTTGGAGTCCAATCAGCTTCTAGCCACAACCCTTATCTGGCTTTCGAGCCACTTGCAGCTCAGAAACCACCCTCACAGCAGCCACTGATGGCATACGTAGTACCTTGGATAAGAGAGCTTCTTCTGCTCTGATCCTATTAGACCTGTCATCAGTTTTTGACATGCGATCTCATGCTGTATTGCTCAATGGCCTGCAGGACTATGACATCTGTCTCACAGCCCTCAACTGGTTTCACTCCTTTCTGTCCAGCCACAAGCAATCTATCTACACTGGGCCTTTCAAGTCACACTCTACTGAAGTCACTTTTGCAGTCCCCCAGGGCTCCTCGTTGAGCCCAGACTTGTTAAATGTCTGTGTACCTCGACTCTGCACCATTATTTGACTCA
The DNA here is from genome assembly GCA_963921515.1 of Calotriton arnoldi. Taxonomy (NCBI): domain Eukaryota; kingdom Metazoa; phylum Chordata; class Amphibia; order Caudata; family Salamandridae; genus Calotriton; species Calotriton arnoldi. The sequence continues at coordinate 3,844 of CAWUFW010026387.1, forward strand.
GAGACTTTCAACTGATCTCGTACAGATGATGAGCAAACAATCAACTCTATTTTAGAGGATGTCAACACCACACAAATTTAAATGTTTGTATGCACGATATTGCAGGCTGGTTGCAGGATAATTGCCTATACCTTAACGAAGGTAAGATTGAGGTGGTCTGTTTGAGAAGAACACTGCTCACAGGTCCAGAGACTGATGGCCGAATTAATTAGGCATCATTCCAGTGGCCACAAACCTTGGTCTCATAATTGATAATCTACATTCTGTTGCCAAGCAAATCTCAACCGTAGTGGCCTCCTGGTGTGATCTAATCAAACATCTGTTCACAATTTCTCATGACTGCCTATTCACAACTGTAAAACCATCACCCACGTCCTTATTATCAGGACACTGGACTATGGGAAAGCACTGCAAATTGGCATCTCTGATCATCTGACCAAGTTATTCAAATGCACAGAATGCGGAAGCCAGACTGGTACTTAATCATTTGTGCCTCAATCTCCCACCAGATTTGAAATCTCTACTGGCTCCCAATTCACAAATGTGCAGTTGTTAAACTCCTTTGTCATACTTTCAAAGCCTTCTACAAAGTGGGCCACAGCTGCTTTAACAACAGAGTATCATCCAACAACTTCAGGACCCTCTGGTCCTCCTCTCTCTTTCTAGCATACATCCCCTAGATCTGTCTTGCATGCTCAAGAGGAAGATCTTTCTCCTAGCAGGCTGCAAAGCACTGGAACAAGCTGAAACCTTGACCCTTCTGAATCCCTTTTCTTCTTCAACACTCCAGTCAACCTAGTTTTTCTACTTCGGGGGTCAAAGTCCCTTTTGTGGGTGACATGTGACCTATTCAAATCTTGTCAACATAACATAGAAGACCCTTGTTGTCACCCACAGGACATTAAAAAGGCTCTAAAAGGGGGCGTGGTCAAGATGGCAGAGTGAGCGGACGCATTCTCTTTGAGCTCCGCTCCCGCCAGGCCTACGGCACTTACCAAAGCACATCTGACACTTGGGCCCCTACCGAAAGTGACGAGTTCCCGCAGCGCTCAAGGCTGGGAACCGAGCGACGACCTGCCCGCTCACCATCGGACAGAAGAGCGGCCCCGGGGCCATGTGATGGTGAGGAGCCGGCGATGTCCCGAGGTCCAACTGTGCTGCAGTGAAGGTTACCGGCCTGCGCCACCGGCACACGCGGGCTCTGGGGGGCATTCTGCCGCATTCCACACCTGCGGATCCCAGCAAATTTATCGCAGCTGCTCCCTACGATCCCTGGCCCACCGGCGCGCACGACTGTCTCCGGGCCCGCTGTGAGGCCTACAGCGTAAAGTGCCCTGTAACGTGCGGCCCGCTCAGCACCCCACTGTTGGAGGGGCTCGACCGGCATGCCGCAGCGCTTGAAGACACACGGTGAGGAGCGTGTGCCCTTCAGCTCTGTCTACTGCTGCATCAGGGCCCACGGGACCTGCATCTACTAGAGGCGGTCTGCTTGAGGCCTGTGGGGTCCCGGGTCCACTCGCGAGTGGGCACTGGAAGACATTCCACCGCCACTTCCACTTCTGAGTCACTAACGGTCTGCGGTGGCGGCACCCAGACTCACCTGTCCCTGGGCCGGTGTGCATATGAGGAGCGGAGCGTCCCACAAACCAACGCGAGCCCTCGGCGGAGGGCCTACTCGGCTCCCCACCGCCCAGAGGCTGGAATCAGCACATGGCATCGCACGAGGATTGCCTGGTGAGGGGCGGTGCCCCCCCGGTCCCCCTTCCTGCTGTATTGGTGTCTACAGGGCCTCCGGCGGCGGCTCATGCGTGGCCAGTGGTGCTTGAGAGGACTGTGATGAAGGAGAAGTGCAGGTACAGGGGTGATTCGGGTGGGGACCCCCTGCTGAACGAGCACCGCCGCGACTGGGGAAGCTACTGCCCTGCTGCCCGTGGCCGGAAGGCAGAGACTTGAAGCGGAGCAATGGTGTGGCCTGCGGGGCGGTGGTGATGCCGGGGTCTCTCATCCTCTGCTGGATCCCCTCTGCGCACCCCGCAGCCCGACGAGAGAGGTCCATTGGGCTGTACTGGACCCTGCTAGTGTTTTGGTCCACTCCAGTGGATAGGGGTTTGGTGGTGTCTGTGGGCGACGGTGCGGCGGATCCGGCGGGGCGCCGGTACTCCGCAGACCCTGATCCCAACCACCTTGGGGGTTGGATGCCCTTGGGAGCATCGGAGGGCCTACTGTTCAATACAGCCACGCGCTGAGAGGAGGACAGGGACTCAGTCTTGTTGCGGCGGAACGCCAATACTTCCAGCGGAGCACCTGGGTGCGAACCGCACCTCTTCTGGGAGCTAGCGCGCTTCATCCATCACCTAACAGCCTCCTGGTGCACACATACCCTCTCTTCTAGGCCCGTCCCTGTCCTGTGGGAGGGCCAGCCTCAAGACCCCATGATGGCAGCAGCCAAAAGCAAGAAAGATAGGTCCGTTCGAGACCTCCTCATGAAGTAGGCAGGGGATGCCTCGGGATCTAACGCGACATCAGGTGGGGACAGCCCAGACGTTGCGGACACAAGGGAGTTCCTAGAGGCGTTGTTCGCTTCCCAGAGGGAGGACATCCTGGCCATTAAAACAGACTTGCAGGCAGACCTGCAGGAGGAGTGAAGAGACGTTGATGCTGTGGGGGAGCGGGTGGCCTCCCTGGAGGCCTCAGCAACTGCCAGGGACGAAGAGATCGCAGCACTCCAGCAAGAAATCCTGCTGTTGCGTGACCAACACCTGGACCTCCAGTTGCACTCCGAGGACCTGGAGAATAGGTCAAGGAGGAACAATATCCGTATCCGCGCAGTCCCAACCAGGGAAGAAGGGGAAGACCTCGTGGGTTACGTCCAAGACCTCTTCCGAGCTGTTCGGAACGCACCGGCGGACTCCTCCGTCAAGATCGATCGATGCCACCGTGTTGGCCCACCGCATCAGCCGAACTGCCCTCCTGCAGACATTCTAGTGTGTGTGCATGATTTCACAGTGAAAGAGGAGACCCTCAAAGCGGCCCGTCGAGTCAACCTCTACGCTTCCAGGACCACTCTCCCCAACTATTTCAAGACCTGGCAGCCAGTACCCTTCAAAAGAGGAGAGACTTCCGCCCCATCACTAACCACCTGCGTTCACAGAATGTATCCTATGCCTGGGGCCACCCATTCCGCCTCATTTTCCGTTTGGGCAGGAAGCTGCACCAAATCTACTCCGTGACCGAAGCATGTAAAGTGCTAAACCTGAACCTCGACGACCTGCCTCCCCTTCCGGATGCCCCGGAGTCAGGCACACAGAAGCCCCTGGGGCGTGGGCCCCGGGGGTTCGGGGCTTGGGTCGCCTCCGCCCTGACCCTGCCACAATCATCAAAGAGCGGTCTGCAGTTCTTCGGACCCTGGCTGGCACAGAAGGGGACACCCTGGACTCTAATGACTGAGGGTAACGTGCTTTTGGGTTTGTTCTATCCTCTTTGGGTCCGGCGGGAGCGGGGGGATTTTTCTCTTCGTTGAATAAAGGTGCCCTCATTCCCTTGGCAGACTCCACTTCCTACTGACCAGCTTCAAGATGGACTTCGTGGGCTTGCCCAGGTTGTTGGTTTATTGTTTCAGGGTTTGTTTTTCTTGTGATGGGATGGGGTGGGTCCTCTCTCCGGTGAGCTTTTCATTCAGCGCTCCTCTATCAGGATTTGTCCGTTTGCATGTGTTCACGGGGTCCCTTCTGAGCTTTTTCCCTCAGCACAGGCCTCACAGCCTTAGTCACAGCTTCCGATGGTTCTTCCTCCATCGATGGAGGTCAAGGTAGTCAGTCTTAACGTCAGAGGCCTTAACAACCCCACTAAGCAGAAGGCAGTGCTCTCATTGCTTGACCATTCGGGAGGGGATGTGTGCCTACTCCAGGAAATCCACCTTCTCCATAGCGACACTCACCGCATGCAGCATAGAGGGTTTCCTCTGCAGTTTTGGTCCTCGGGGAAAAGTAAGAAGGGCGGGGTGGCTATTTTGCTTTCCAAACACTTTAGCGGTTCAGTGGTGGGTCCCGTGGCTGAGATCAAGGGGCGTCTCCTAGCGCTGAGGTTGCACATAGGGGCCTCCAACATCACGATAGCCTCCATCTACTCCCCAAACGAGCACCAAGAGAGATTCCTGATGGACGCTTTGGCCGAAGTCCTTCATACACCCGATTCCCTGGTGGTGGTGGGTGGTGACCTAAATCTAGTTATGGATGCAGGGTTGGACCGTTCCAGCCTGAGATCGGGCGGAGCAGGAGCTATATCGGGGAGCGGTAGGGAATGGCTGGATGACTGTGGGATCAAAGATGCCTGGTGTTGCTTACATCCCGATGTAAAAGATTATTCCTACTATTCAGCGGCCCATAAGACATACGCCCGCCTGGACCACTTCCTCGTCACCCAGGCCGCATGGGCATGCACTAGCGCTTCTACTATTGAGGCCCGATCTCTTTCGGACCATGCACACATTACCCTGACACTGCGCCTGCCGCCCACGCATTCGCCCCCATCGCACTGGCGCCTGAGAGACTCCTTGCTATGGTCCCCGCAGGTAGTGGAAGACCTACGACATACGCTGACTGATTATCTAGCACTTAATGATGACGGCTCCACGCCTCTGGCCTCCGTCTGGGAGGCTCTTAAACTGGTCGCGAGAGGGGCCTTCATCGCCAAAGCGGCTCATGATAACAAAACTAGGCAGGCTAAACGAGAGGACCTAGAAGCCAAAGTGAAGGAACTCGAGGCCATCCACAAACGCACAGGTGTCCCACAAATCTGGCGCCAGTTGGAGAAGGAGCGGCTCCAGCTGAAGCGATTAGACCTCGATAGGGCCGAATATGCAGTGCTACGGCTGAAGCATAAATATTATGTGGGCTCAAATAGGGGTGGTCGCAGGTTAGCTCATTGTCTCCGCAGCCAACGAATGGCCCAGGCAATTAAAGCGGTGCGGGGAGAGCGTGGGTCTAAGGTCACGGACGATGCCGGGATTGCGGCAGCTTTCCGGTCCTTTTATGAGAACCTATATTCCGCTGAGTCTTCTAACCTTGCTGACCCCAGTGAGTACCTATTTGGCGCAGCGGTCACCCCACTCCCGTCCAGCAAGGCCGACGGGCTGGAGGCCCCCATACAGATAGAAGAGGTGATCTCTGCTATTGCCCGTCTGAAGCCCCTGAAAGCGCCGGGCCCTGATGGCTTCAGTACTCTTTTCTATAAGACTAACTGTGCTGAACTGGCTCTGCTGCTCACTCGATTGTTCAACTCCTTTGCGGACACGGGCACTCTTACGGCTTCCATGCTGCGAGCGACAATCTCGGTCATCCCCAAACCAGGAAAGGACCCGGTGTTCTGCAGCTCATATCGGCCAATTTTCCTGCTGAATATTGATGCGAAACTGTTCTCTAGCATCCTGGCCCATAGACTAAACCCTCTCATGCCCGGCTTGATTGACCCGGACCACTCCGGTTTCATCCCGAATAGGCAGTGCAGGGACAACACCAAAAGGATTTGCCACTTAATTGACAAGGTACACCGTTCTAAGGAGGAGACTTTACTTCTGGCGGTCGATGCTGAGAAAGCCTTTTACCGTGTGCACTGGCCGTATCTGTTTGCCACTCTGGAGCGCTTCGGTTTGGGTGTCAGGTTTCTCAAATGGGTGGCAAGCATCTACAGCTCTCCATCTGCTGCGGTCAGGGTAAACAGAATACTCTCGTTCGACTTCGCGGTGGGGAGGGGGACCAGACAAGGCTGCACTCTCTCCCCATTGCTCTTCGCCCTGTATATGGAGCCCTTTGCTCAGAGGCTCCGGGACAATCCACAGGTGCAGGGTGTCCCGTTCGGGGCTGACCGCCATTTAATTAGCCTCTACGCCGACGACGTCATTTTCTCAGTAGCACATCCCTTGACTTCCATGCCGGCGATCATGGCAGACCTGCAGGTCTTTAGCCAGGTTTCTGGATTTAAAATAAATTTGCAGAAATCTCAAGTACTGAATCTTACTGCAACACAAATGACAGTAGATACCTTGCGTGCCCAATTTGATTTCGACTGGGTGACAGATGGTATAACATACCTAGGGCTGGTTCTTCATAAAAGTCTGTCCAAGACGGCGGAAGTGAAGTATAACACCCTGCTCTGTCGCATCTGAAAAGATCTAGCCCAATGGCGGCGCCTGCCCCTGTCGTGGCTTGGGAGGCTGGCCGCGGTTAAAATGAATGTTTTACCCCGGGCCTTATATCTCTTTCAAACGCTTCCCTTACAGCCCCCACCGAACTCGCTCTTGCACATACAAACTGAGATTGAGCGTTTTATTTGGGGCCCGATCTCTCCCAGGCTTCAGAAGACTCTGCTGCAGCGCCCTAAGAAGGAGGGCGGCCTTGCTTTTCCCAACAACACTCGCTACTTTCAGGCCTCGCTGCTGCGCTACCTCGTGGAATGGAACTGTCCCACGATGGAGAAATACTGGGTTTTCATGGACTAGACGGTGGCAGGCCACCATATCTGGAGGGACGCCTGGTTACCTAAGTCTTCGCGTTCCTGGGGACTATACTCCTCGCCAGTCGCTCGCCCCACTATGCTAACCTGGGACAGAGTGTCTACGCAGGCTAATCTTATCACTTTCCCCTCTCCCATGTCTCCAATCTTTTCAAACCCTGATTTCCCGCCCGTGATGGATAAAGGGGCGGGCAAGCGTAGGTTGGAGGGTGGGTTTAAGCACTTGGGGCATCTGTTCCTTTCAAGCAGCTCCAGGAGGATTACGGCCTTGCAAGCCCGGACCGTTTCCTACATACGCAAGTGTTGCACTGGGTAACTGGCCCCGCAATACGACCCAAGGTTGGTAGACCGATGTTGCCATTTGAAAAGTGGCTCTTCTTTAAAAAGGACGACCGCAAACTCATCTCTGAAATATACTCGTTCCTCACTCAGGGCGCCAAGAGGGCTCTAACCACAGGACAGAGGCAGTGGGAGGCGGAATTAGGTCGCACCCTATCAGACAAAGAATGGGAGGATATCTTCTACAGGACCCACCACACCGCAAACTCCTTGGGCCACACCAAAACTGCATTTAAAATTGTATCCTACTGCTCGCCTAACCAAGTGGAACTCTCAATGCGATGGCCTCTGCTGGCGCGGCTGCGGTAACCCTGGTACCCTCCTTCATTTGCTGTGGAACTGCCCAAGGCTCATGAGATATTGGGAAAAGATCCTCGATGAAATCGATAAGGCCTTTGACACCACCATCCCCAGACTCCCTGCTTATACTATCCTGGGATTGCCCAATACACTGACCTTTCCCTTGCGCTCTACCAAAGGCAGGCAGATTGCACTGGCGCTGAATGTCGCACACCGGGTACTTTTGGCGGGGTGGAGGACAGACAGGATCCCGGAACATACACAATGGCTGCATCAATTGTGGTATCTTTTGGGCATGGAGAGGCTGTCTATGGCCACTCCAGGGAACAAATCTGACTACGCCAAGATCTGGGCCCCCTTTATCTCAATTCTATCCACGGAGTTCCGGGAATTGTCATGTGCCGTCTATCTCCAGATTCTGAAATTGATTCCCGAAGGGCACGAGGGTGGCTAGCGCACTCAGTTCCAGATAGGTTCCCTGGGTCCTCATGACACAGATAACTATCGCATCGGATCGTACCCGTACGTGAAAGTGCACCTTTTTTCTTGTTTCTTGCTCAGCTGGAGGGGGGAGGGGTGGTGGTGGGGGGTGGGTATTGGGGTTTTCAATTTGGACTGTGTTTTGGTTTGGTTTGCGTTTTTCATTCCTTCTCTTAAAAGGCAGACTCTATTGCCCTCAGCCGTCCAAGACAGGTTCTTGGTTCATTGCCACACGCATGCTAATAGCACATCGGACTTTTCTCTTATTCACATTTTGTAGAGCCAGGACTGTTTATTGTCTCCTGTAAGCAAACGCGGCCGGCCCTGAATGGGTTGTAGGTGGCATGCTGTGTCAACTACCTAATAGATAGCCTCTGATCCATAGGCTCGCCTTTCTTTTCTGATTGTGATGTAGCCGGCCCGTAGGGTTGAAGGCAACGATGCAATGTATTGTCATTCTATGTGCTCTGCTAATAAAATTGATTTAATTCTAAAAAGGCTCTAAAAGTTGAGATTTTAGATGGTGCTGTGTTTCAAAATTCTGATACAAGTATGGTGCAGAATTTTGCAACCAAATTGATCGAAGAATATTTAGGTTACTGAGTTTCTACTGGAAAGTCCGCAAACATGTAGTGGCCAATTTTTGATCACTTTCCTCAGGTCTAGGCAGGAGTCTCACTGCATAACCAGAAAACTACACATACCAGAATTTATATGAGTGTTCCATGCTAGATTGGCATCTATAACACATTGTTTGCTTGTCATTCATCAATGTCATCTCAGTACTATTCCAGACCATTTTTAATTTTAGTAATGAATTTTTACTAAAGGAAACTATACAGATGGCACAAAGTGTTGTTTAAATTGATTGGTTATACACAGGCCATAGGTTTTACAAATGAGATTAGATAACCGTATGTGGAGGCTGGGTTGTGGGACAGAGTTAGTTTGAGAGAGGACGTCTTGGCATATTGGTGTGTGGCTAGCTTTCCTCTGGTGAGAAGGACACTCCTGTGGCCTCCGCTAGAAGTTAACAATGATTGTCTCATTTGTATCGAAAGGTCTACATCTGATCGAACTGGTAATTGTCAGATATAAAAAATATATATTTTAAGGCAGTGTGAGCAGAGGACTTTGTGATTCACAATATTGAACTCTGATGACAAGTCTAGAATCACTGGAAGACAAAGTCAGCTTGCCTGTGATTGTTAGGCTGTTGTCAATTAAATGGATTAGTGTTCTGTCTGTACTTCACTGGTTGTAGAACTTGGTCCATTTGAAGATGCTGGTGGTGGTCAGTATGATTCTGTAGCTCTATGGCCACTATTCTCTCTAGTAATATACATTTGATGGTAGGTGGGAGATGCTGGATAGTTGGAAAGAGCCACGTATTTGTAAAAGGACAATCCAGCTGTATTTAAAGAAGAATAGTAGGCACCTGCCAGAAAGGGAAATTGATGATGTTGAAAATAGAGATTAGTTTATCTTGTAAGAGTGATTTCATTAGTGTTCTATGTCATTATCGTGGATGGTAGCTTTCAGTAAGATGATGATATTGCTTAGTGAACTGATGTTGAGGGATTCAAATGAGTTCCAGTAGGGACATGTGCCTTGTCTGGGGTCTTTATTCTACCTGATTGTGCTAATTCTTTTGATAAGCAGGTATTTACATTAGTTGTTTTGCGCCAGTAAGCAGGGAGCGGGTGCATGCTTAGTTTGAAAATCTTAAAATAGGACTTGAACTTTTTATTAGTGAGCTGGGAGTTGGTGCTGAACCAGAATTCAGAATTGTTTTGTTCAAGTATGATGATGTCTTCAGGGAAACATATTTGCCCAAATATTTAGCACATATCCAAGGGCCATATGTACAAAAATCTAGAATTGTGATTGCCTAATTGAGATTCTTACTGAACACACAATCAGATGTTAGCGAAAAATTCAGTGGAGGCCAATTTGGGACCGGAGGTCAGCATTCCAAGTATTCCAAAAACGAAAGAAGTTATGGAATATCCTCTTTTTATGAAGGTCAAGCCAGGTTTGAGCTCAGGCACAGGTCTCGGGCTGATCTGTCTGAGAAGTTACAACCCCCGCAACCATACTCTGCTCTCCCTTTGAGGGGTAATTTGGATATATTTCAACCACTGGCGCCTCCAATCCAGCTAGCAACAATCCTGTGTCCGGCAGATACTATGCAGGATGGCTCGGGTTGAGAAAAGGTGCAAAATGAGTTAGGCTTAACTCTCTCAAGTAATGAAGCACTGCAGGGGAGTATCACACCCACTTTGCAATGGGATTCTAAGACTATTCTAAATCTCATCTTGGAGGAAATAAGGGATCTGAAAGCCTCACACACCACAGAAATAGCAGCTCTACATGCATGAGTCTCTAAGATTGAGGAGACTGTCGCCCAGATCCCGGAGTGGTTAAAAGAAGCGGAAGTGAGGATCTCTCAGCTAGAGGATCAGGTTTCCATACTGCAGGAAAAGACGGCCACTTTTCAGAAACAGAAATCTTCAATAGAGTTTAAGCTAGAGGAAGTGGAAACTCATTCCCGTGGCACCAATCCACGCATTGTTGGGGTTACAGAGGGGCTCGAGGGACATCAAACGCTCCAGTGGGCGAATATTTTCATCAAAACACACATTCTTCCTGAATACTCTGGAGACCTTACACTCACAAGAGTCCATCGACTGCCAGCACACCAGCCCCCAAATCAGAAATTCCCTTGTACAATACTTGTGAACTTCAGAGACTATTGTGTGAAAGAACAAGTATTATCTGAAGGTATTAAGCAGAGACAGTTTAATATACCAGAAATCCCTGTCTGTCGTATATTCTCGGACATGTCAGCCTCAGCAGCTAAGCGAAGGAAAGAATTTGTTAAGATGCTTCACCTTTTTAAAGCGCAGGGCACCCAGGCAATGATTGCACAGCAATCCAAACTGAAGGTGCAAGTAAAAGGGCAATTTCATGTGTTTTGTGATGTCTTCGAGGCCCAGGAACTGCTACAGCAAATCTCGAATAAGTCTTAGCTAAGTAATGTAAGGCTGGAATCGGGATCTATTGCTATTTAGTGTTGATTGGTGCTAGCGATTGTGATCTTAAGATGTTCTTCCTGTTTTTCTCTGCACTGAGTGTTTGCTTTTAGGGCTGGGTCCTCGTTTTTTCTTATATTTTTGTGTGCGTCCTGACGGGGTAGGAGTGGCAGGGGTAGGCCGATCTGGCACAAGGTCAGGGTGCCAGATCTTTTGGGGAGGGGAAGCATGTCAGGCATGAGTGTGATGGCGCACCACTCACCATGGCTTAGGTGAGGGGGGTGTGGGGTAGTTAGAGATGGGGGGTGGGGGAGGTGGAGGTTTGGGGTCAAAAGCTTTATAAAAGGGCATCCAAATTTGCAGTTGGTTAGTTCATACACCAAGGGTGGTGGAGTAGAATGTTAACCTTGCTTAAAGGGAGGACCAATTGCCAAGGTGATTTCTCCATTAGTCTATGGCAAGATAAAGCCGGGGCAGTTACATGGTTGGTGTAAACCTGATTTGTATGTCTGGGATGGGGGTTGGTAAAACAGTATTTTTTCCTACTGGCTATTTAAGAGTAACATATCGATATGAATAATACATTGAAGGTAGTTTCTTTTAATGCGAATGGCCTTAATAATAATAAGAAATTATGGGCCACAGAGAAAGTCGTCAGGACTTTCGATGCTTAAAAATTGGGCAGCAAACAGAGGGTTCTCTTCCTCCCAAGAGGCCCATCGGGGCCTACTATTTTTCTGGCAAAAAAGCTGGGGGCTGAAGTTGTAAACAGTGCCAGCGACAAAAGTGGTTGATGGTGGTGGGTGAGCTGTATGGTCTGGTCAAGGCTTTTAACGTTCGTCAGCTTTTATACCCCAGTCAAAGATAATGTTACGCCATATGAAGATCTGTTCCAGTCGTTATTACAAAATCCTGGAGAAATGATAATTGGGGGGATTTTAATGTGTTGCAGAACCCAAAAATGGATTCTTCTGTTAATTTTAAAAAACAGACAAAACCAAAATCTTTGAAAGTTATTAGAAACTTTCAGAAAAAGTTTGAATTAGTAGATCCTTGGAGGGCGGCTTTTCCCCCAAAAATCATATACACTTGCTTTTCAGGGAGATTCCTCAGCTCTTCACGCATAGATTTCTTTTTAATCTCTAAAGCCTTGACTTTTAAAATGCAGCACGCCTTACCTAATGGTTTTTCATACAACGCAATGATTATTCTTGAGTAGTGGTGGGCAAACCTCCGTTCCGTCCTAGGTGGCGGGTTTTAAATAAACAATACCTGCAGGAGGAAGGGTGGGTGCAAATTTGTAAAGAGGAGATATGGGAATTTTTGACAATTAATCATAAGACAGCTCCACCATGTATAGTATGGGATGCCCTGAAGGCATTTATTAGAGGGAGAGTGATAGGCAAGGATGCAGAAAAAGTAAAAAAGCTAAAATACAAAATTAATTTTAGAATGAAATGTTCAGCAGAGTTATGATAAATTTCTGAAAAATTCATCCAGGGTTAATAAAAGAGAGTTTGATACTGCTGGACAGGCAATGAGTGAAGCATATTATGTCAAGCGTACCACTTTAAACCGGGCCTTTTTACAAAAAGTGTATGAGGAAAGCTACTTTACTGGAAAGTTCTTAGCTTTACAGGCATGGGAACAAGCGGCCAACAATAGGATAGATGTCCTGAAATGCCCAGCTTCTGGAATTAGGAGTAAGGAATTGGAGAAGGTGGGGGAAATCATGCTGGAGCATTATAAACAGATATATACACAAAACCAGTTGGTTGACATTGCCTCTCTGGGCAGGTTTTTAGAGGATTGCAACATTCCAACATTAACTAGAGAAGAGGGGGTCAATATGCCTCAGCCCTTCTCTAAAGAAGAACTGACGGAGGTCATTAGGAATCTCCCAATTGTAAAGCCTGTGGGCCAGATGGATTCCCGGGAGAATTGTTTAGACTTTTTTCAGATGTTTTAGCTGATTATCTTTTATTGGTCGCTAATACAATGCTAAAAGGGGCGCCTATAACATCATCTTTTTTTAAGGGGAATGTAATAAGCTTTTTTAAAGAAAAGAAAGGATGCCAAAGATCCAAACTCATGTATCGCCCTATTACGTTATTAAACACCAATTATAAAATCATTACAAAGCTACTAGCCAATAGATTTAATTTAATAGCCTCAGGATTAATCCATTTAGATCAGAATGGCTTTATAGCCGGATGGCAGTAAGGGACAAATACACATTATTTGGCGGAAGCCTTGGATTATTTTGCAGTTAATTATATACCAGCTTTGGTGCTTCTGCTAGATGCGGAAAAAGCATCTGACCTCGGGGTCTAGGAAACTCTATTTAATATCTTGACCAGATATGGTATTCCATCCCAGATCACGGGGCTTATATATAAGATGTATTGTAACGCAGAAGCCAGTATCATCATTAACACAATAGAAGTGGGGCAAATAAAAGTGCTACATGGAACCTGGCAGGGATGCCCGTTATCTCCCATTCTATTTGCCTTCTTTATTGAGCCATTAGCTATAGCGATCTGAGGGAATAACAGTATCTTTCCCCCTCTGCCACAGTTGAGTAAGAATAAATTATATGCCAACGATATTATGTTAATTTTGGACAGTAGTAAGGAGACCCAAGAAAAGGCTTTCAAGATCTTCACACAATATGAGAAATTAGGAGGGTAAAGAATTAATAAGAAGAAAACAATAATAATATTGTGCATTGTGATCCTGATATTTTACACCCGGACATTGTCTCTTGTGTTAATTCACAGCCAAAACGCTATCTGTGTATCAGGTTCGCATCAAAGATTGAGGAGCTATACGATCTTAATTTTGCCCCTCTCCTTTCAAAAGTACGAGATCGATTCTCACGGTGGAATTCGCTCCCGCTGACTATTCTAGGGAGAGTCTCTCTGAATAAAATGTTGGTTCTTCCACTGTTTAATTTTCTGTTTTCAGCTATTCCATGTGTTTTAACTGCCCCTTTTTAAAATCTGTGGAGTCTATGGGCCATATTATCAAGAACGGCGCAAACATTATCGCCGCTTTAACGGCAGGAAACTGCTGCTAAAGCGGCGATAAGGGGCTTGATAATATGCCCTATAGAATTCCAATGGAAGCCCAGGTTTGATGTCCTTGACACCAGACCCTGGGCTTCTATTGGAATTCTCTAGGGCATATTATCAAGCCCCTTATCGCCGCTTTAGCGGCAGTTTCCTGCCGCTAAAGCTGCGATAATGTTTGCGCCGTTCTTGATAATATGGCCCCATGTTTTTATCGTTTATTTGGCAAAAAAATACGGCTAGAGTAGCACTATGCACTATATATGATTGACGGGAGGGTGGAGGGCTGGCGCTTCCCAACCTTTAGGATTACTATTTTCCCTATTTTGAACAGTAAATATCCAGGTTTAATTCAAAGCTTCACAAGGGTATTTTAATGATTAATTTTATGCAGTTGATCTTCAAAGAGTATCATATTTGGGATGTGCTAAAGTCAGTAAAGTCACCTAAAAAAGTCTGATATAAGAGCTTGAAGTGGTTTTTCCAGAAGTGTGGGAATCTCTACAGGAGATTCTCTGTTCCTTATATTAATGTGGTGACACCCCTGGCCGAATTAGTCATGGAACCCGGGGTAAGTCTTGCACCCAAAATTGTCCAAAAGTGGGCAAAAGCGGGATATAGGAAAATTTCTGTTTTTTCTTGGGGGAGAGATGGCTAAATATAGCGGAAGTCCGACAGCTTATACAAGATGATTTTCTGCTTCTGGGTTTGTTTAGAATCCTGAATAAAAATTTCTGTAACCTAGATATAGGTCAGATCCTCAGCAGCAGAAAGGTGGTTTCCGCACTAGTGGAAGATGGTCAACATGAAAAGCCAGGGGAACGGAAAAGAATGTTTGCTTCTATTAAAGGTTGTGACCTTACTCAAAAAGCTATAAAAAATGGGGAAAATATGAAGGTATGGAATTGACAGGTAAGGTGTGGGAGGAAGACAATATATTGAATTTTAGCATGCTGAGAGGGGCCAATTGGTGCCGAATGGAATTTTTAGCAAATGGCTGCTATATAGAACTCCGTCCTTTTTAACACAAATCAACCCCAGTCTTCCAGGCCACTGTTTTCGATGCACTGATCGGTCGGTCGCCAATTGGGCACATGTAATCGGGCACTGTTCATTCATTCAGGGATTTTGGAATGAAATATTTCAATATCTTGCGATGGAATGACAGATCAATCTAGTCAGAATTACTTGGTTGAAAGTTTTGGGGTATGATCCACCACTTGGCCTATCTAATAAATGGATAAAGCTATTATATATAGCAACAGCCGTAGCTCGGTCCCTATTGCTCCAAAAATGCCAAACTCGGTTAGTCTCCACAATGAGGGACTGGCTACAGAAAATGGGGCGAGTCAGAATCAGCAAGCAATTATACACAATACGAAATTGGGGAATGAAGAAATTTGAGAAACTTTGGGGACAATGTCTCTTGCTCGAAAAACAGGATTAGATTTAATGTTTTGAATAAACCGCTTGGCTACCTCTGCCGTATTATGCTCTTATGCACTTTATGAACGATTGCTTACTTGATTTTAAGGCAACTGTATTTATGATATTTAGTGCTTTGTTACTCGCTTTGTTGACAGCTATTTATTGAGATTTTTTTAAATTGTTTTCCTGGATGTATACTAGGCTATGAAATATGTATTTATAATTCGTGTATTTATGCTTGGTTCATGACTAAAATTACTTGAATGTATGTATCTGTAACGCAAATTTTGGATCCAAATAAAAATATATTTAAAAAAAGTTACTGAATCACAATTTGACATTTATACATTGAAAAATTATTTTTGGTGGACGCAAATGGGCGATTCTTCAAATTGGCCCGTTTCCTAACACAAAAAAAATCTCTACTTATGGCCCCAACTATCCCATTTGGTGTTCTTTAGATCTCCATAGTGCCAACATGCAGATGGTTTGGGTGATTTTATGTGTGCATTTGTATGTTTCGATCAACCCAGAAGCAGTGAATTGCACTGTGCCTATCTTGAAAGTATTCACTTTCGGGACTGGCTAAAAGACCAATGAGAATCTGTTGTGGAGTGCCAAAAGGGGCGTTTTCAATGATGTGGTGGTTGTTTGCAATGCTTTTGGTGTGGTGAGGTGTTAAGTTTTATGCTGAATGGGACTGCATACTGTTCAGTCCATCCCAGGATTTAAGAGGTGAAACAATTGAGGGACATACATGTTTTTAGCCTGTGAGAGATTTATTCCAAAAAGGTTATGAGCTCCAAGACTGCATGTTTCATGTACCTAGTAACAGTTATACCATGGACATTGAATTCCCCAAATTACATTCTGTGAGTGATGATTGCACAAGTATAAATGTGACAAATTAATTTTGGAAGTTTTTAGGTCTCGCAGCGCGCATGCGCTGCATAGGAGAGACCTTTAGCTATCGGCACAGCTTTGGGGGCAAAAACGTGCACGCGTTGCATTGCTTGCAATGGCAACGCATGCACGTCTGGCGATTCCCTTGCGGGAGCGCGCGGCGCCATATGGTGGCGCCATATGGTCACAATAATCGCGCCTTGCTGCACGCTCCCGCAAGGGAATCGCGCAGGCCCCCTCCCCTGCTGCCGCGCGAGGCGCGCGCTTGTGCTGGTTTTGTAGGGACTCTGTCCGAATGCAGCTGTCGCTCTTCACGTTCCCGAAGATGACCTGCTGTGTGCATTGATGTGTGCATTGGCTGCGTTGTGGCGCAGCTCATCATGGAGGGTGCTCAGAAACCCCACTAAATGCCAGCAGAGTGCTTTATTTACAGGTTACCTAATACGGGAAATGCAGTTGTTGTGAAGTACTATCATCAAATAGCGCCCCTTTCTGGACGGCTGCAACTGATTTTTTAATGTATCAAAATATAATTAAGTGCATGCATGTCTGTCATCAGCTCTCCATGAAGTTGGTGTTACAGCATGAGAGGAAGTGCAGTGTTTCCATAGTATTACAAGCATAGGTGGCAAACACGTGCCTAAGCAGTGCTGTGCTTTGTTTGCTTATTCCCTATTGTGCTCTGGTAGACTATTGAATAAACTACACACAGCACAATAGTGCATTTTGTGGGAGAAACAATCCCTCTCCTTCGCCAGACTTTCCTTTCAAGAGTTGGGGTCACGTGTTTCATTCACGCACTCAGTGCATTTCAGCTTGGCTCTTTCCACCCTCCATTTTCAATGGTAGCCGTCACCGCTGCAAAGGTCACTTTTTGCAGACGTCCATTTCGTCTTTGATTGATGCACGCTGACCTATGTTACTTAATTAGATATTTTCTTTTTTTCACAGAATGATTCAGTCTCCTTAGAGACTATCAAAAATTGCAATGGCGACTATATTTCAAGTCGCCACAGCGGGGTATTGGGTAAAGTTTTCAATAAGCAATAATCGCGCCTCGGTTAGACCTCATTGGCTACGATACTGCCACTGCGCAAAGCTAAACATTTCACTGTGAATTACAGCCCCCCTCACTGTAGTAGCTCTTGTTACAGAGAGCGAGGAAACCATGTATCAATGTGAGGCATTAGTATACCACTGTTGACTTATGGCAGCAAAAGTAATGAATGTGGCAGCGTTATATCTGCAATTTCGAACAGCTCCCCGGGCGCCAAACGTTTCCCTGAGGCGCGCAGAGGACTCTGGGAAATTGCGGGTAAGTAGCTCTGTGAGTCCGAGCCCCACTCTAGTTCCGGTGTTTCATGTTGGGGGCGGGGCTTGGTGCTAGCCGGTGCAATTGCAGAAGTGGAAGCAGCAGCATCGTCACAGGCACGCAGCCTATAAATATATATACCAAAGGAGGCGTGGAAATAATGTAGTGAAACAGAAATAATACTCTCATTTTTTTTTCGATATAGCCTTTACTGCGGGTGTGACATTTCACGGAGCTACACGGTTGAACTTGCAGCATTTCAGTTTCAGATTGAAGAGGTACAATTTTGGCTTCATTGTTTTCAAATCATTGCTCCTCCAGATTTAAAATTCAAGGGATTCATTTTATTAAAACGGTATATTATTAACCACCCGAGAGAAATAACTGGTTTAGACTGCGGATTTGTTTTTGTTCTGGAATTCGTGCTCGGTTCAGATACGTTAAATCAGGGATCTCCAATCAGTCCATCAGGTCGCTGGCACCCTTTGAGCAGCTTGCAGTCCAACATCTCCCTTTAGGCCTGTTTTAGCATAACTTTATTGTTTCGCTTAATTTAAGGCCCATTTGCAGTACTTGCCACCCTCACCCAAACCTACCTACTGCTCAGATTGGCTGAATTCAGCTTAGCCCTGGCGAGGGCGAGGAGGGGGTGAAGTGGGTGATGGCAATGCCAAAACACAGCACAAGCCACATTAGACTGCCCACTGTAAAGCACACTGCCTGCCTTCTGCAGTTCGGCACAGAACTTCCATCCTGCACTACCTGTTACATACACGAGCCTGACTTCATATCAATTTGGCACGCTCGTGTCCCTTCCTCCGTGTTGATGTTTGAAATAGACATGAGTGCACACTCGCGCTCGTTTCTACTTCATTTGCTTCCCGAGGACTCACGTGGAAGTCTGGTGATGGCATCTTTCAAATATATGGTGGGCGGTTATACTCGGGTCCTGTGAACTGTAGATGATTCTGTACTGGACATCCGACTTGCATGGTTGTTAAATAAACCTGCGGAACTCACCTGCTGTTTTGTCTTCATTTTGGATCAGCTGTTCGTGTGATATATGCACTTCTAACACTACCAGTCCTGCCAAGTACCACTCTTCAGGTGTTAGACTAACGCATTTTAATGTGGTGGTGTGCATTACCACATTAATCAGCATTTTGAGCGCCGTGATCACCTCCGTGCTCTGAGGGGTGAAGCAGGGTGGCCTTGAACGTCTGAGCTGCATTTGATTACAGCAGCGCGGCGTCCAAATGCTATGCTGAATGAGGGACAGCCGCCCCCGGGGTTGCAGCTCAGAAGGGATGGCAGGAGCATTGTGAGCCCTCGAGTCGGCCCCCAGAGCCAGCCTGCGGCGCTTACAGCCTGCCACTTAGGCGCTGCTGTGTGAGTCTTATGGTGCGCAGCAGAGAGACTGTGCAGTCAGTGCTACTGGCCGCGAGTCAGGTCTGCACTGTTTTTAATAAATATAAAATATTATCACTCAGATTGCCTGACACCCTAATTGTACCTGAACTCTGCCTGCCTACGGTTTTGTGTTTGGCTGGTGGCTGAAGGTCAGGTTTATGGCAAGATGCTTATTTTTAATTTACTGCCTGCCCGGCCGAGCCCTCATGAATTGCTGCTGCAGTCCGGCGTCGGAGTGAATGTGTTCCACCTCCTGCCTACACATGCTGCTGTAAAGCCTCTTGTCGTGGCTGTCCCCTGGGGTTGTGTCCGATCATGGGCGTTGACTCTGAGAGCAGGTACCACTCATTTCCGAATCAGTTTCATGTATCTATTTATTTAATGCAGTTTTATATAGCGCTGACTTTGCCCAAAGGTGTCAGAGCGCTTACAATAGAACCTAGTAAGTTACGTAAGTAGAGTTACACTCTAACAAGTTACATATACAATTAGGATAATTAAAAAAAATTAAAGGTGGCAAAATTGGGTTAATACAGGTACAGAATACATATTTACAAAGTTGAGCTCATGTGAATGCCAAGCGACCTTGAGGGTCATGAAATGGGTAGAATTATTCCTGTAAGCATGTAGAAGTCATTAGCCGAGTGTGCGCCTTCATTACAAAGTCAGCAGCAATTATTTTCATTATGGTTACTCTGTGGTTAAGGCTGACTTTTTTACTATCTTTTTGTGCGCAAGGAGATTCAAAGGGGAGGGGGTTATGACCTTCAAACTTGGGGATATCTGAGATCTGTGGCTTTTTATGTATTTTTTTCATAGCGCGAACAGAGGGCGCTTTACAACAGAACTAGACAGTTACTCGTTTGCTTTTTTAGACCACTGTGAGATTGAGTGATTTGTCCAGAACCACATTGTGTTGAGCCGAGGCCGGCTTTCGAGCTTGGTTTCCCATTACTCCACTGTCGGCTGCTCCCGTGTCCCGAGTTCAAATGAGATGTTGACAAGAGTCGTCAAATTTGCAGAAAGCGGAAACTGTTTCACCTCTTCTTGTAATATTTATAAACCACATCAATTCAGGGAAATTTGGAGACTATTATCATGAAACCTCTGAACATTTGGCTTTTCCTTGCCGTTAAAAGTGTTAGCGAGTGAATGATTGATTGAATTAAATTTTGCAGTCAAAGCTGAAGGGGTGCCTTTTATATCACCATCGTGCTCTTTCTCACTTTATACAGATGTGGGCTAATGTAGTTCCCAAAAACACTCACCAGCAGGTTTAACAAGCATTGGCATAGCCAATAGGTCTCGCCTTTGGGACCTTATAAGTGTTTAGCCATGCAACAGTTGATGTTGTTGCACCAAGGATATTGTGCTGCATAACTAAATACTTATAAGGTCCCAAAAGCGAGACCTATTGGCTATGCCAATGCTTGTTTTTATTGTAGCCAGGTGATCTGTAGAAGAAGTAGGCCAGCTTTTGGGGAAGCTGAATGGGGGTCGAACTGGGCTGTGAATGTGCCTGTGAGGGTTGTGAATACAATATATGTGCATGAGTCATAGTGAGTCTTTCCTGTAATTTACATCAATATTTGGTGAATTAATATGTACTCATTTTGGATGAGCTTATTAGATATAAGGGATGTGGTTGGTGTGAACCATATTTCTGTGTTATGGTTATGGTTGTTAGTTATGGTTATAAAGTACGTAATGAGTGCTACACGGGCAATGACTATTGATAAGCACAAGTGATTTACATGGTGGGTGGACAAAATATCGAAAACATAAATATCGTCGGACAGAATATCGTGTCAAAAATATCGAGGACAAGAATATCGTGAAGGTCATTTTCTATGGGTAAGTAAAGTTTTACTATATATAACTCCACATATATGTACTTTGATGATATATATATCTTCAAGGTATGTAGATCTGGAGTTAAGAATAGTAAATTGATACCCATCTATTTGCACTTACCTACTCAATATTCTTGTCCTCGATATTTTGGACACGATATTCTGTGCACACGATATTTTGTTTTTGATATTCTGTCAGTGAACCGATTTACATGTGGTTGGTCTGACTTTTTGTGAGGTTGTGGTGTGTTTGATGAGGTTGTGTGGCAGAGGTAATGTTTTGTAAGTTAGGGCTTTTGCTGGAGTGTGTGTGGGTGTGAAAGTGCAGGGGAGGAAGATGAACTTCTCAGGCACATGAAGGATTACCTGGCCAATGTGAAATAGGGGCTCAAGGCCTTTGGCATACCAAGTTTTAACAGTGGTAGGCACTGGTCACAGCAAGATGTCCCCCTTTGCTTTCTTTATCCCAATGGCTGGAAGATGCCTCAGCTGGTAACCCCTAGGAAAAATAAAAAAGAATTAGCATAGAGATAGGTAGCTACTGTGTTTGCAAATCAGTGTTCCTTTTGGAGTGGGATCAAGGCTGATTTGCATATGGCTGGGTCTAATCTAAGGTAGCACGGTGGGCAAAAAATGATGGACTGGGATGCACCCCTGAACAGCGAATGAAACTAAATCAAGCATTACATCCTTCAATGTTTTTGTTTTTTATTACAAAATCAATGCATGGTATGGCTTAAGCATTGTAGGTGCATGCAGGGTTGAATTGGGATCAAAAGTAGGCCCAGGCACCCTAAATCAAAAGTGGCCCGGATTTGCGGATTGAGCATTTTCACAAAACAGTGCTGCATATTTTTAAGTATTATAAAAAGAAAGAGGGGGGTTCTCTAAAAGAGGCATGTTTTCTTAACTTCACTTAAATAAAAAAATGCAAATGTTACCAGGACTCTTTGTGCATGGATTAGTTCAGACTAGTGAACCACACCTAAATGTAAGTGAGGCCACTTCTTCTCAGAACCCTGCCCCTGCTCAATCTGCACACATTAGTGGGCGAGCCCAGCGAGAAACTGGGAATGACACCTCTGCCCTGTTCATAAAAGCGAGGTAATAGAGGCTCATCTGCCTCTGGAAAGCCCGCTCAGTCCCCCACTGGGCCTCTGGCGCAGTGGTGTAGCTAGACTAGTTGCCGTCTGTGGCGGCCCTGCTGTGGCCAACCTGCAGCCGTATGTAACAGCTGAGGGAGGGTGCTGGTGATACCTGCGGCGGCCACCCCAGTGCCGTGTGTAAGGACGGGGGTGCTGGCGATGCCGCAGGTAAGCGCAGGGGGAGGGAGGCCGCCGCCCTCAAAACTCAGACCGCCCCCCCTTGCTACACCACTGCTCTCGTGGCATCTGAACACACCAGACACAACCCAAATCGGCCACCACTCAGGCCCAAAAAGCGGCCCACAGCTGCTACTCAGACACCGGCCCATCACCCATGGCCCAAGTGCCTGCCTTACCAATCCGAACCTGGGTGCACAGGAGGGTAGATTCATGATGTCCATCTGTCTAAGGGCCGATTGTGGTAGAAACACTGGTTCTGTGGTTCTTACCCCTGAGATGTGAAGGCGACTTTTCATCCCTCTGCACTACTTGTCCTTACCCTTTTAAAAATTCCACCACTACACCGGGGGTTTGAAATGTCAGGTACATGATTCCGTTGGAGAAACATAGCTCCGCAGGATGATTCATGCAATTTTTTAATTGTGTGCAAAAAACCCTTGCATGTGCAAATTGGGGTGTCAGTTGGGTATTATGAATTAAGAGCAAAGTGAATAGTGGCTTGATTGATTTGCTGTTTCTTGGTCTAAGAGAAGAGAATTGATAAATATAATTATGTCCTAGCAAGAAGAATAGCTGCAAGATGTTTATTCTCTGGCTTAATGAAGAGAAACATGTAGCAAGAATTTGTACGAGTGGATACAGTGTATATCACACTTACTAGATGTAGACATCACTATGCATTACGCCATTGAACATGAACAGCTAATAGTGTGGGAGGCAGTACTAAGCATTCATATAATGTGTCCGTAATAATTAATTCCCTGAAAAAACACTAAAGCTAAAGGGGAGACTCAGTTCATAGGAGTCTTAAGAGACCCTACAGCACAAGACAAAACCTCAAAAGACATGACATTCACACGTTAAGGTACTACCTTAACCATATCTCCCACCCTGATGATAACTTAAATATCAGCTCCATTAAAATGCTTGCGGAAGAGGCCGTTTGATTTGGTGCAGTTTGTCTGTCGCATTCGCCATTTCCTATTTTACTTTCCTGTTTTACGTTATACTAAAAATTATGCTAATGCATTGCTTGAATTTATTTCAGCCTTTCGATAAAGCAAATGACATTGTTTCTAACCAACGAGGATTTTTCATCTGTGAAAGATAAGCACAATTTCTTTGAAAATGTTATAACAACATAAAACAGAAGAGAGGCACACACACGGTATGGCGACCACACAAAAATATGCCCTAACCACTTGTTGGGCAGACAGATGTTTTCAAGTTGGGCCATTCTCTGAGGCAAGCTAGCAATGGAATTAGTTGCTGTGATTGCTTTCCCTCCCTCTGTCCGGAGGCAGAGGCAGGCTTTCCTCCCGGGAATTCTCTTGTTCTACCTCAGCTGATCGCACTGTGCTATTGAAGGTGTAATGCAATTCGGCTCAGTGCCCGCGGTCTACCTTTAAATAGATCCTTGTTCCTGAAGTGCTCCAAAAACTATCTTGAAGGTTTGCTGCGAAATGAATGTCACTGAAACACAGAAAAGTAACATTTGAGGATATAGCCTCCCTAGTAGTCATTTTAAAACATCTTGTTCTGTTCTTGCTTTATAAACACTGAAGGCCAAGGTGGTCTGGAATGTCAACGATTCCCTGATGTGGTTGGGCCCTTACATTGTGATTCTGTGCAAACCCGTATTTACTCAGGGATTGGAATTAAGAGTTGTGTGTTGATGACAGCAACCTCAGCAATTTTCAGCCGGGTGAAGCCCTCTGAAATGTACCAGGGGAACAAAGGATGGTTAATTTGGAGACATGGAATTTGGTGCAGTAAGCACTAATTCATAATATAATTCCAATTTTTTAGAGGAAAACTCAGCATATGATATATTTACCAGCCGGTTAAGTACAGCACCAGGGGTAGCCATACTTACCGAGTGTGGTAAATACGTCACTCCCCTCAACCTCACTTGCAGTTTGGGCCTAAGTAGTCCAATGCTTCACATTGATTTCTACACATTTGAATTAATGATGAATTTCTGCCATGCCCAAAAAAGTTCCTAATATTTCAGCAAGTCATTTTCTTATCCCAGATGCTGTTGCAATACTGAGCTATTGTGCACACTGTAAGATAAAAATAGCTGCACGCCCAAAGCCATTCCCAGCACCAGAGACACACATAAAACAGGATGCTGCTGTGTTTTTGCTTTTAAGAGTTATGATAGGAACAGGCCTACAATCTTGCAGCTTGGACGGAGGAAAATGTGCCCAGTGTATATTTAAAGCAAACTATACCTGTAGAAAGTAAAAATGAAAATGAGTTAACCAGAATAAACCGGTGTCCCAGTACAAGACTAACAAAGGTAAGGGGAATGAGACTAACAAGCATGTGAGGATGCCTGATACATTTATGTCAGGGTGCTGGGGATGCACAGTCGGTTATAAATTCTTGATTGCCAATTTGTCGCCATGCTATGTTGCTGTATACCATTCGAATGTGCTGCACTTTGACATGTATCCACTGCACTGTATTTTTACGGCTGTGTTCAAAATAAAAAGATGTTTTAAAAAAAAGAGAATAACAAGCATGGGCAAAGCCGATAGGACTGGGTTCTATGTGCTAATGCATGCAG
Organism: Calotriton arnoldi; assembly: GCA_963921515.1. Lineage (NCBI taxonomy): Eukaryota > Metazoa > Chordata > Amphibia > Caudata > Salamandridae > Calotriton > Calotriton arnoldi. The sequence continues at coordinate 28,385 of CAWUFW010026387.1, forward strand.
CATTAGCACATTAGAATGGGGCACACAGGAAGGGGGCAGCAGGAATGGCCAGAGATGCAGAAAGACACACTTAAACAGTCAATTACATTAGGTGAGAGATTAATACCACACTTGTCTGAGCCAAGACGTGATTGACAAAGTCTCAAGCCAATGGCTGAATGAGGCTGGTAATAAAAAGTCAATAGTTAAAAGGGGCAAACCCAAAGAGCACTCTATGGGCTTGATTCACAAAGGTAAATTTACACTTTTGTGTACATTTACAATTGTTTGCTATTCACAAAGGTATTTTACTAGTAGTATCTTAACTACTGCGTAGTCTCCACACATAAAAAGATAGGACTGCCCTAGCTTTTTATGTGTAAAGACTTTGCAGTCGTGAAGCTACTAACAGTAAAATACCTTTATGAACAGCAAACAATTGTAAACTTACACAATAGAGTAAGTTTACCCCTGTGAATCATGCCCTATGTATGTTGGTGTTGCACTGTCAAACCCCAGGTCTAACAATAGCATGTATTCAACGCTTTTTCAACATTTTTGCTTGTACTCTGTTTAAAAGCATTTGGTGTGGTCTTGGATGGTGCCAATGCCAGTAAGCACTGATGCACGGTGCTGATACTGGCTGGCAGACCCACTGTTTAGCACAAAGGTTGCTCACTGAGTATAGATTTTATGTTCTTGAAGAATAACAGTTGTCTTTCTTTTTTTCAGACTGAGGTGGAGACACCTCATGAGGTGAACATCCACTGGTGGTGTACAGCAGTCCTCTCAATGATCTGCTGCATTTGTGAATGAGTTGAATCCATATAATAGCTCGTCAGTATCAATCTGTGTGTACGTATGTATATCTTACATAACATCAGGAGGTATCAAGGACAAAGACCATCCACACTTGTTTTTCACAAGACACAGGATACAAACTGAATACCAATGAGCCTATTTGTATTCATTTGTGAATAAGGAGAGTTGTCTGACTTGGGCATACTTCTTGAGCACAACCTTAAATAACACAAATATATTCTTATGGGGATTCTTGGGATGCATGTTTCAGTTATCTGAGTACAAGGAATTTACCCAGGTAAGGCAAGAATTGATAACACCTTTGTCAAACACAACCTGGAGAGAACGGTCTGGAAGAATAATTTCAATGAGAGATTTAAGTACTTCCTGTTGTGTGCTGAACTGTGGGAAGAATATTATCTCTGCATGAAAGTTGAGTGTGTGGGTTGTGACAGACTGAAAGAATTCAAGAAGTTAATTTTATGGTCCATGATATAGTGCAGAATTTTAATGATGGATTTCATTCATTTGCAGACATTCCTTAGTGTTGACCTCATCAGTATAAGCCATCAGCTTCTAAAAGTCTCCGTGGCAGCAAAGATACATCTTCACAGGCATTGGGGTGGGTGTGCATAAAGAGGGATCTTTTACTCCTCTTCTTGGAAAAAAGAGAGAAAGGGAGATTATAATCTTCAAAAAAGTATGCATGAAATAGAGAGCTAAATGCCATAGGCCATAGGCGTCTCAGAAGCATTGCCCCAGTAGTGAACAGGGCAAATGCATCAGCATATACATTAACATTGCAGGCAGGGGGGACCCCAAACTCAAGACACTCCAAAATTTACCTCAATCAGAATATCCACAATCCGAGGGATTGGAGACAGTGTAAATGAATTAATATGTAATTAATTAATAAATTCCAAATTTGTAAAGCGCGACTTAGCACCCCTAAGGGTATCCAGGCGCTGGGGACCGTTGGGAAGATCAAGCAAGCTATTGCCTAGAGTCACATGATGCTGAGCTGAGCTGGCGCCGGCATCAAACCGCGAGCCTGGCACTCCAGAGTCATCTGCTCTGGCCGCTGTGCCACACCTCTTCCTCCCTCTCCCAAACCTCAATTTCAAGAGGCAATGTGTCCCCATGTCAAGACACCTCCTAACACATTAAAATATCAAAATTGCAGTCAATTAAGTAAAGGGCTGTTATACCTGTCAGCCTCAGGGTGGTCTTCCCCCAAACGTTTTGCCTTCTTACCCTATTTATGCTGACCTAATTTTTGCTGGTCTTAGGACATGGACACACTTTACCACTGCTAACTAGTGCTAACGTGCATGTGCTCACTCCTTAAAACATGATACATTGGCTTAGCCCCCAATTGCCATATTTAATTTACTTGTAAGTTCCTAGTAAAGTGGTACTACATGTACCCAGGGCCTGTAAATTAATTGCTACTAGTGGGCCTGTAGTACTGTTGTGCAACCCATTTAAATAGCTGATTAAACATGTCTCAGGCCTGCCATTGAAATTTGTGTGTGTGCAGTTTTAAAATGCCTTTCGACCTGGCAAAATAAACCTTTTGCCAGGCCCAAAAACCTCCTTTTTAATACATATAGATCAACCCTAGGGTAGGCCCTGGACAGTCCAGAGGTCAGGGTGCAGTGTATTTAAAAAGATGGACATGTACCTTTACCTTTTATATGTCCTGGTAGTAAAAAACTCTTATATTCATTTTTTCACTACTGCAAGGCCTACCTCCCCTTAGGCTAATATTGGAGGTACCTAATTGCATTTAATAAGTGATGATTTCCAAATAGGAGAAGGTAATTGGTTCATGTTTGGTGTCTTTGGAATTGTAATGAAAAATTCTCTTTGATGGTGAAGTCCTATTTTACATTACAATTTCTAAAATGCCACTTTTAGACATTTTTCACTTTCCTTACTTAGCCATTTAGTGTCTGTAACCTGTCTCTGGGTCACATGACTGGGTGTAACTAACAGTTGGGCTTTGTGTATTCCTCCTAGACAGCCACACACAATAGAGAGCTAAAGTATGCCTTGATGGGCCATCACTGGTAGGGTGGAGCTGGGCACAGCCCTGCTCACGCTTGAATAGGCTGTGTCCTGCGCCCACACAAAGGACTGCATACCCCTAGTAGTCAGTCTGAAGCCAGGGCAGGGAAGGCACCTCTTCAGTACACTTCTGGACCTGTGAACACTATGCCAGGAAGAACGACTGCTGTGCTGCTTAAAGGACTGCCCCTCTGCTGTACTGCTGCTCTGAAGAATTGCTGCCTTGCTGTGTTGACCTGCTGCCTGCTGCCCTCTTGCCTGGGTGAGAAGGACTGGAGCTGCATCTGTTGATCTTGGACACCAAAGTGACTCCAAGGGCTAGTTAGATGGCCTCCTAGACTAGAGCCTCAAGGACAGAAGACTCCAACAACCTTGACCCCAGCACTTGTACTCCGCCATCTGTGAGTCCTACCCTGCCAAGTGATGCCACCCCAGTCCTGGACCCTTGGAAGTGGGCCTGAAGGTCCTCTGCCAGCCGATCTGTGGATCCAGTAGAACCGTCACCTCTCTTCTGCTCTGCAGCACAACCCTGAGTAGAAACAACGCATCGTCTCTGCAACAAGGGTTCTCCCGATGCAAGGACTCCGCATCGACCTCGCACCTAACATAGGAACCGCCACCTGTGCGAATCTCTACCGAAGCAGGCCCTCACGTTGCAAATCTCTCATAGACGGCAACCTCAATGACGAGGCAGGTTCTTACATCGCAGCCTCACAACTCCTCAGAACTGACGCATCACTTTGACTGCTCGATGTATCCTCCTCGCCAGACTTCACATCACAAGCCTTCATCGATGGGATCATCGACGATGACGTAGGACATCACATCATAGCTCTGCACGGGACCTCGCAACACTCTGCAACCTGGACTTAAGACACTCTCATTCAGTGGGCCTAACTGGGTCCCTGTAGCCCGCCCACGCTCCATCGTGGTTGAACTTGTGAATTTGTTCGGGAATGGCGCGACCAGATAGTGGTGCTTTGTGTTTTTGGCACTATTTTTTCCGGTACTACTGATTGGACTTTTGTTGTTTCGGTCTTGTTTTATTTATTTTTATTAAAAAGAAGTCTATTTTTCTAAACTGCTGCAGGATCCTTTTGTGGTGTTTTTTAACTGTGTTACACAAACACTTTACACATTGCCTCTAAGTTAAGCCTGACTATTCTATGCCAAGCTACCAGAAGGTTGAGCACAGGTAAATTACGATTGCTTATGACTTCAGCCTGACAGGTATTGTGGTTCCTGCTTGAGTAGGGTTTTACTCCCTTAACCAGCAATCCAATTTCTTACAAGGGCCCACTCAATAACTTAGTTCTAGATCAGTGAAATAGTTTAGATAAAGAGTTTATTACAAAAATTAAAACGCAAGGCAATACAGAGTCAATGTCATAAAGGCTATAAGTAATTATGGAAATACAAAGGAATGCAAAATCAAAAACATTAGTCTAAGTCCCAAGTGGGCAGCAAAATCAGAATTAAAATGGACAGCATCCATAGCAGAACAGGAAAGGCAGTGGCTCATCTAAACAATTGAATGTTTTGTTTATACATTATTTTCTCATATGAAATTAACAGAACTGCAGAATCACTGTGGTGTGAGCAATATATAATTTCATTGGCAAATAAGAGTGCAGTCTAAATAAACGTCATAATGCCTTAGCACCTCAAGCACTATCCCACTACATGAATAATTATTCTGCCCCTCAATGTTAATGTAATCCAGAGATGCTAGAACAAACTAGATACATAAACAACAGTGTGGTATATGAATAGGACACAGTGAACTTGAAGAATTAGTTGTAGTTTCATGACTGAGCCATAGAAAGTTAATTGAAGTCAGCAGGAACGATGACAATGAAAGTAAACAATAATAATTTGCTTGACTACACACTGCAGAAATGAAAGTCAGTGAGATGTGCAGACGGGGAAAGACATGAGTAACAAGGGTGATTTCCATTTTGGACAAGACACGTTTAGGCCCAAATTGAAGCCTAGTTAACAAAGGTCAGAAAAATGTACATCTGCAAATCATAGAGAATTTGTTTCAAAGACAGCAGTACTATATCAGTGTATACATCTGTAATAAAGTGTGAAATACATTCTGGACATTGCTAATGATGCACAAAGAAATAAACACACAAAAATCTAGAACACTACATTACTTTACTTTGTGCTCTGCAGCAGTTTATCATCAGTACAGAACAAGGAGCCCCAATCGTAGGTAGAAAAATCCCTGTGTGTCAGTGTGGTTGATTGTATATTGTTCCGAAAGAAACCCTTGCTCTGGTAGTTTGTTTCTGTAAAACACAAAAAAACAATATTATGGACTGGCCAGCATAACATTTTGCCAAAAGCGCTCTGCCACACCCAGTAGTACTTTTGCCAAAATGATCTCTGCAGACACAATGGGAATCTCTAAGTATGGAGGATATTCTTGCTCTTTGGGGGCAGACGTGTTGGCCTCTGCTGAACCGGCAGGTTGGCAGGCCAGTTATCATACTCTAAATGAGTCACTAAGCCACTTGTAAAACACTGCCTAACCCATGGAGCAATATTCTTACTCCACTACATGCCCCTGTAAAATGTCCACCAAAATATCCCTTACTTTGGGCGCCATCATGGTACTATCTTTATGCCCCTGTCTTGACCACTTTCCCAGTTGAAGAGTGATAATTTAGAGTTTGCTGTTGCAAGAGCCCTGCCATAAACCAGAAAGCCTCCACCAAACCAACAGTCCCAACCCTCAGTAAGAGGATGGAGAGCATTGTTGTATTCCTCTTAGGGTGTCCATAAACGGGCTTTCCAGTATCATGTCCTTATATAGGCACAATTCGCCCTGCCCTTATATAGGCATAAAATCCCAGCCCTTATTTAGGCATTAAAC